>JAHDVE020002679.1:0-38366 GCA_022606495.2 Halesus radiatus
TAATAATAAAAAAAAGTTATTTCGCATCCGTAATTTTTACAGGAACTAAACACGGGAAGTTTTAAGGGAATAATTTCCTCCGGGGGCGGGGTCATCTCCGGGCATTATGCAACTGGCGCAGAGCTAGATTGAAAATACTCTAAATTCTGTGTGAGCTAAAACCATGCGCGACCATGTTACACGTTCGGAAATTCGAAAATAATGTAAGTGTACTTAATAATATTAAGAAAGGGACGCATAGATGTTTTAATAAGATAAGACTCGAAAGTGAATGATAAAAAGAGTTTGGGATGCCCGAAGAAGACGTGGCACTACCAAGTGAATCAATTACTTGAGTCGGGTCATGTTAACAGTCAGAATAAATGAAGGACATGTTCGGAACGATGTATGAATGTGAATGAAGCAAGGAGTGTGTACCACGACAGAGCTGTGTGGCGATTTAATCTACCCCTGCGGGTAACGGCGTATTGTTTAGTTAGTTAGTTATTAATTAAAGATAATATTAACAAATCTCTAATGAGAGATGGAACAGAAAACCTTTTTTTCTGTTTTTTTCTGTTTCATATTTCATTTGAGATTTGCTAATATGATCTTTAATGATTGAATATTACAATAAGTTATTCCAGTAAATTCTAGACTTATGGAAAAGTCAAAAGATGACCCGTAATAAAAAAAAAATTGGACGGGTATATCTGAGACACTTTCTATATTGAAAATATATTCGGGTATAACTTTGCAATATTTTATATTTATTTATTATTAAATTTAATTATGAAAACAAAAACATTAGCCACTCATCTCAGTAGGACAATCCTGTGTTGAGATGAGCGACTTTACAATTTAATAATAATCAGTAAATACTAATACATGAATAGGAATAAGTAAATAATAGTAAATAAATAATAAATAATAATAATTAGTAAATAATTATCAGTAAATAGTAATAAGCATATAATTATACACATATAATATTAAATTAATACAGGGTGTACCAAACTACCGTTATGGTTTGAATGTTTAATAACTTTTAAATTTATTTATTTTTTTATTTTTATTTCGGAATTTTGTGAAGAAAACTTGGGGAATTTGAAATGGAACACTGCACAACAGAACAGCGATCAGCAATTGTTGAATTTTATTTTTAAAATCAATGGTCCATTGTTTTGACGCAGCGTGCTTTTCGTCTTTTTTTAATGTGTGTACTGGACCTTCAGCACCAACAATAAACCGCCTGCTTGCTAATTTTCGACAACATGGTACAGCAAGACACCTTCCATGTACCGGAAGACCACGTACGGTCCACACGGAAGAAAATATTCAACGTGTTGTGGATAGTGTGCAGGACAGTCCAGAAACATCAACAGTTCGGCACAAGTGGGGCTATCGCGGAGGTCCGTTCAGAAGATTTTGGCCACATTGCACACGTTCCCGTATAAGATTCAGCTTGTGCAAGAATTGAAGCCGATAGACTACCAACAACGGTTTGATTATGCCGTTAACGGTAACATATAACGGTAGTTTTGCGCCACCCTATAGTTATAAGTACATAATAATAATAATAAAAATAGGTAAATAATAATATGTAAATAAAATAAGTAAATAATGTGGTTAAAAAAAAAAAAAAAATAGTAATAAGTAAGTAGTAATAAGTAAGTAATAAAAAGTAAATAGTATATAATAGGTAAATAATAATGATAATATCGAGCATACACAAGGTTTCAACACTGATTACAACGTAAAGGATAACGTGGATAAAGCGAAATCACCACTCTCAGCTAACATAGACTTTTTAACCATTTTTTTATATGATCATTAAAAAAAGGAAGCATTCATAAATATGGGAATTAACTGATGATAATATTAGTAATTCTTAAAAACACAATGTGATATTAATAATAATGACGGAAAATAAACAGGTCTCCTGATCTCAGTGGTTAGAGCTTTGTCCCTGTAAGACAGAGCTCCTAGGTTTGATTCCCAGATGTGACTAATACCATTTTATTATCTGTGTCTTTTTCTATTACATATTTCATTTGAGATTTGCTAATATTATTGAGTATTACAATGAGGTATGTAAGCTATTTGTAAGTTATTATTCAATAAATTAAAGAAAAACTTCCTAAACTAGCGTTTAGAGTGGGATTTCTACTCAATCAAGGACTCCTTTAAACTTTTACAAGAATTTGGACTATCTCTAGTATGGAGGGACGTTAATCTCTGGAATTGGTCATGCTCACACCTACATTTATACAGATTAAAAAATATATGCGTACTTGTATAATAAATTAATAAAAACAAAAAATCATTAAAGAAAATAATATTAACATAACCCAAATGAAAGATGAAACCGGAGAAAGGGACAGAAAATAAAAAGATTTCAGTCGAATCTGGGACTCGAACCCAGGTCCTCTGCCCGTCCGGAGCCAACTTACCTAATGAGACCAGTTCAATTTATGTCATCTTCATCGATATCATATTTCAAATTCAAGATTTGTGAATATTATTTTTCATTATTTTTATAAACAATAATTATTAGCCTGAAACACTCGTCCAAATTGAAAAAACCTTCCGAGAAAAGATAAATGTCGCCGACAAGACTCAAACCTGCACCCATCTGATTGCCGGTCAGATGCTCTACCATTGAGCTACGTCGGCTTATCGCAAACCCGCCAAGTTAATCAATATATACTAGTGTTTCACTCAATAATTACTGTTTTTATTATATTTCACCTGTAAACAACCAACTTTATTAGTATGAGAAAGGCTTTTAACGGCTAAATCCCTCAATAGATGGCGTCGAGACAAATTATGTCTACATTATATTGGTGAAAAATGCTTTTGACTTGTCAAATATTTATTAATTGATAAACTAAAGTTTTTAAGACAAGATTTTTGTGCATAGCGCAAAGGGTAACAATTATTTTTATTGTAAATAATTATTAGCCTGAAACACTCATCCAAATTGAAAAAACCTTCCGAGAAAAGATAAATGTCGCCGATTATTTAATTATTATTTATTATTTTTTACATTTATCTTTTCTCGGAAGGTTTTTTCAATTTGGATGAGTGTTTCAGGCTTATAATTATTGTTTATAAAAATAATTGTTACCCTTTGCGCTATGCACAAAAATCTTGTCTTAAAAACTTTAGTTTATCAATTAATAATTATTTTTCATTTTTAATCTCATATTATTGGCAGCTATCTTTATGATGTTTGCAAAGTTCTCCACGAAAACAATTGCAAACTAAACAGTGTCTCGGATTAAAATCCGACTTTTTATAAAAGTCTAAAGAATATATTCAATTTTTAATTGTTAATTATTTTCATTGAGATTTAAAAACCTCGTTGTAACATTTAATCATATTTCATGTTTCATTTAGGTTATGTTAATATTATTTTCTTCAATGATTAAATATTAAAATGAGTTTTTTTTTTTTAATTTCAATAATTTTTTTAATAAAAAACATCTTTGTAAAGACCACTTTTTTATTATTTCCCCATCAGGACATACAGAAAACATAGTAATTTATTAATAATGACGCCACAAGGTGAATACCAATGTTTTGAAGAATAAACAGTAATGAAAGTACTTACGATTAAAACCATTTCGCTGTTGCTAACTGAAGACTGTAACTTATTTGCTGAAATAATCAATACTAATTGATAAATATAAAAATATCCAAGGATTTGTCCGATCTAATCTAATCCGAAGAAGTGAACACACATTATACAGTTAGTACAGATCAACTAGACACGATTAGATTATTTTTATCTTATCCGAAATAACGTATCATTGGATGTGCACTCAATGGGCCACTTTCTGACATTTTTTATTTTTATCTTTTTTTCACTGAAGCGATAGCCCGACAGAAGTGTGCCGTCAGTGTGTCCGAAGTTGGCGTGTTTTTTTCCGTATTTCACGTGAAAACGATAACACATTCCTAAATATAGAATTAATTTCTTGAGCAGATAAGCAATTGCTTTGGAAAGTCGATAGAAAAAGTCTTTATTGGAATTTCGACCACCGTACAATTTATTTTTTCAATTTAACATACGGGTTCAAATCCCGGCGTGCGCAACTAAATTTTATTTAATCAATTTGTGCTGTTTCACGATTAATTCATTTAAAAATAATATTTAGTATGTTTGCGCACGTTCCAGAGTGGAAGATACTCTCAGTATCGCCCCGGTCAAAGACCACCATTCAGGTTTGAAACGTTGCTTCAAATGGCTTTTAGCGGTGTTTGGTGACCGGATCTGAATAGCCAGGTATTTCCCCACCTTCCTCTCCCCCTTCTCCTTCCCCTCCCCAACACCTTCAGCCTCACAACATTCCCCATCTGGGGATGCCATAGTCTCACTGGTTCCAGACGGTTGGGAGCAGTTTGGGACTCTTGTGCGGTATTCATGTAAAAAAAATACGTCGATTTTAATAATGTTGTTAAGTTCTGCATGTATTTGCAGGGGTAGGCAGAGAGGACGGACCGCTAAACAACTTGATCTTGGCATACACTTCTAGCTTCATTCACATTCATACATAGTCTCATATATTCTCTTCTGTTACTCTGACTTCTGACATGGCCCGACTCAATATTTGATTCACTTGACCGTGCCATGTCTTTCTCGGGCGTCCCCGGCTTCTTTTTCCATTCACATTCGCGTCGTATATTCTCCTAACACTTATTTATTCGTTCATTAGATCTACATGGCCAAACCATCTAAGCGTCCCTTTCTCAATATTACTCATTACGCTTACACCAGACTTGCATTCTTTACGAATCTCAACATTGTTCACACCATAATACATGGTTTTTACACGCATTCGCCTCAGACATCTCATTTCTACAGTGTTCAATGTACTTTCATCCTTCCTCTGCCATTTCCATCCTTCACTGCCATACAACAGGGTTGGCGTCAGCACTCCATTGCGGACTCAATTACTTGCCGAACACCTATGGAAAGCCAAAGCGCTTTATCTCTTTCAATGCCGACGCGCACTATGGAGCCGATTCTGAATCGTCATGTTCTCGGGGGATTTTGAGGCTTAAATATGTTTGTACAATGCTCAAATATTTTGTTTATTTCTTCTCGAATCTCCTTTGTCACACGCGCGTGAGCCAACTGACCAAATAAATAACACCCAAACATTTCCGTACATACTTCCGTTCATATTACTGCACCTACTTATTTACGGGAAAATCTCAAATTTTAATTTATTTTTTGTGAAGGCCATCTCTCATGTAACTATTCTGGGGAAACTAATTATGATACATACCTACAATTGTTCTGAATACATGAACACATTATCTGGTAAGACGGTACCATTTACAGAAGCATCATTTTGCAAAAAACAAGTTAGTAATTGTCACAGAACCGTCGAAGCACGTTCGAAATATTAAATTTTATAATTAAAACTCAATATTTCAATTATGATTAAAACTTAACATTTCGAATATACAATACCTTGCACAGGGTCAAAATGGTTGAGATTAAATATACAATTAAGTAATAAATTTGAATTTGGAAAAAAAGTGATTGTTTGGCCTAGTATGTCAAATTTCAAAGGATTCAACCTCCTAATTAATGAAGGTGTCTCATGCAACGGTATTTCACGTTATTTATAAATGTATTGTCACGACCACACGATCGCCCAACCTCCCAACTCGAACGTTTGGGCGATTGTGTACTGGGATGGTTTGTGCGTGTTGGCCAACGTTGGCTCGAGTTCGTCGAGTTGGCCCGAGATCGCTCCGGTGGCGAACTAGTTGGCCCAACCTTCAAACTAGTTGGCCGAACTCGCACGAACCGGCCTCCACACACTGACGGTTCAGTACGAGTTCGGCAAGCGATCCCGGCGGATGTGCTGCACGAAGAATAAAACATGACTGAACTATGTTTATATTGACGAAAAAGGCTCAAATTTGCAATTAACCTGTAAATAAATGCCCAAATATGCATTATGCATGTTATGCAAATAATAATAATACTTGAATAATTTGTATAGCGCCGTTTTTCTTGAAAAATCACCTCAATGGTGAAATGCATGTAATTCGGTGTAATCGGGGCTAGTTGTCATATTTTGGTAAGCTGCTATCTGACTCAGGCTGTACGTAAAAATAAAATATGGAGCTAAAACAGGCGTAACAGCTATCGACAAGCGGTGGGGGCTATAAAATTGAAATTCGTCATATTTTTGTAACATTTTGAAAGTTAAAAATGTGTGACAAGATATTTTTTCTTTGTGAAGTTAAAAAACAAAGGATTGGTGATTTGGTGATTCCCGATAAATATAATTTTTTTATAGCTATTATTTATTTCCAGTATTATGAGTACCCAATTAGAAACGAATTGTGTCAATAATGTTATATTTTTCGGTAGATTCTCTATGAATATCGGTAGATCGATAGATTTTATGTACAAAGACATCACTCGTTTGGAGTTCGTAGTTGGAACGTTGGCCGATCGTGTGATAAGATGCTACTTGGTGCAGTGGGTTATATTTCCAGGAATAATGCAAAAAGGTTAGGAACTGAAAAGCAATTTAGGTATTTCAAACAACTCATTTATTTTGATAATCGTGGGGTTAGTCTTAAACTAAAGTTAATCTTAATTAGACACAAAATTTCAATAAAACTAGATAGGCAAGTACTTATATCTACTTATAAAGTTTTTGTACTTAAACATAACTACTTACTTCGTTAAATCTACGTAAAAGTTCATATTCTTAAAACTAGAGATTCACTGGCTTAATTATAGGAAAAAGTTGATTCTTAAAGTTAGAGATTCACTTGGCTGACAGGGTGGAAGAATTATCATGACAGTTCAGAGGCACTTCCCTTTACTGATGGCTGTCCAGGGTCCAGTGGCTGCTTTGTATGCAGAGTCCTCGCGTTCGCACTAGATATCCAAGTACCTCCGGATCGGGATTAGATACAAACGCGGCGATAATCAGAGACGGTCTCCGGGGTTTAATCTCTGAAGGGCGAAGATTAGTAACTTCCTGGGCAGAAGCGGGGGTTCGACTCGCGGTGCAGAGTCTGGGCGACTTCTACGGTAGATCGCCGAAGGGCGAAGACCAGACTTCCTTCTGGAACGGAAGCGTAATACTCACTCGCGGTGCAGAGCCTGGGCGACTTCTACAAATAGATCTCCGAAAGGCGGAGATCGTACTTCCTTCTGGGATGGATGCGTAATAATCACTCGCGGTCAGGGGACCTGGGCGGCCTCTCCGAGGAGTGAGAATAGGAACCTTCCTGGGCTGAAGGCTAAAACCGACTGTCCTCCCTGGGCGGAAGACTGAACCCGACTCTGCTTCCTGGGCGGAAGACCGAACCCGACTGTCTCTCGTCAGAGAGCCCTCTTGCCTGTCTACCTGTAGGGATCTTTTTATGACCCGTATTGTTTGGCGGGCCGCTCCGCAGGGCCGCTCATTTCCTTTGAGGTTTTTATTGCTGTCCAATAAAATCTCAAAGGAAATGCCGACTTTCTAAAATAGTAGTTAAGGGTGGTTTATTTTACGATGTAGTACTTTACAATCGTTTCCGGCTTGACCAACAATACGCTCGGCTAGCCTTTGTGCGAATTTATTTTATGGCCGGTCTAGTCTGGGAATTATTATTACCTGAAATTCACATTTTAGAAACTAAGTATGTCTGTTAATTCGGTCATTTCTTACAGGTATTACAAAGGACATATCACGTGTCGTTGCCCGATTTATAGTCACTCTACGATCGGCCAACGTCCCGGAATTACTGAAATAACGGGAAGTCTTTAGTTGCATTATTTTATCACACTGGCAATTTCTTCTGGAAAATATTTACTTAGTCTAAAGCGCCTTCCAGACGATCGGGTGGCCCAGTAGTGTGGCCGACGGAAAAAATATATTAATCGAGTTTTTATTTTTTGACTTGGCAATAATGGCAAAACTCCTTGTCTCCGCTGAGCGAGGCGGCCTTGAAATTTAAAATTTCGCTTTGGAAATTGCTCAACGATAAATAAAGCGTGATCCCGTTGGTCTGGAAGGCGCTTAAGTACTTACAAGGACTCCCCTAACCTTAACCCAGGGAACTCGGGATATTATTTACCCTGCATAGCATGCTGATCGCTGAGAAAAACCTACGCCTTGAACTGACAGGAGATCTGAGATTTTGGCCTGCAGGTCTCCGCCTTTACAATACAATTGGAATGAAGTTTGGTGAGATCTTGAGTCCGAAGCGTACGTTTAATGTCCACTATTGCCATCATGTACAAAAAAATGAATGTATTACCTGTTCGTGGTCTTTTGTGGCGAAAAATTCTACAGCAACATATATCTGACTTTCCGTTATAAGGCAATGGTGGATCATGTACACAGTACACGATTCAGACAAAATATAGGAATGATACTTCCAATATTTCAAAAGAAATATGGTCAACGAACCCTTGAATATATTGTACCATATATATTTAACAAGTTGACATACGAATTTAAAAAAAAAAGCTCTATGGCGAAATTCTCACTGGTGTATAAGTATTGGTTTTTGGAAAGTGA
Organism: Halesus radiatus; assembly: GCA_022606495.2. Lineage (NCBI taxonomy): Eukaryota > Metazoa > Arthropoda > Insecta > Trichoptera > Limnephilidae > Halesus > Halesus radiatus. Next base: position 8,532 of record JAHDVE020002679.1, read on the forward strand.
CCGTATGTATTGAGGTTAAGAAATATGATGGTCTCCTTGATTGTATATCTCCTTCATATCTGCTGTATTGACGCTATTTTGATCTTTCTTATGTTGTCTTTTAAACGGTCTCCTTGATTGTATATCTCCTTCATATCTGCTGTATTGAAGCTATTTTGGTCTTTCTTATGTTGTCTTTTAAACGGTCTCCTTGATTGTATATCTCCTTCATATCTGCTGTATTGACGCTATTTTGATCTTTCTTATGTTGTCTTTTAAACGGTCTCCTTGATTGTATATCTCCTTCATATCTGCTGTATTGACGCTATTTTGGTCTTTCTTATGTTGTCTTTTAAACGGTCTCCTTGATTGTATATCTCCTTCATATCTGCTGTATTGACGCTATTTTGGTCTTTCTTATGTTGTCTTTTAAACGGTCTCCTTGATTGTATATCTCCTTCATATCTGCTGTATTGACGCTATTTTGATCTTTCTTATGTTGTCTTTTAAACGGTCTCCTTGATTGTATATATTCTTCATATCTGCTGTATTGACGCTATTTTGGTCTTTCTTATGTTGTCTTTTAAACGGTCTCCTTGATTGTATATCTCCTTCATATCTGCTGTATTGACGCTATTTTGGTCTTTCTTATGTTGTCTTTTAAACGGTCTCCTTGATTGTATATCTCCTTCATATCTGCTGTATTGACGCTATTTTGGTCTTTCTTATGTTGTCTTTTAAACGGTCTCCTTGATTGTATATCTCCTTCATATCTGCTGTATTGACGCTATTTTGATCTTTCTTGTGTTGTCTTTTAAACGGTCTCCTTAATTGTATATATTCTTCATATCTGCTGTATTGACGCTATTTTGGTCTTTCTTATGTTGTCTTTTAAACGGTCTCCTTGATTGTATATCTCCTTCATATCTGCTGTATTGACGCTATTTTGGTCTTTCTTATGTTGTCTTTTAAACGGTCTCCTTGATTGTATATCTCCTTCATATCTGCTGTATTGACGCTATTTTGGTCTTTCTTATGTTGTCTTTTAAACGGTCTCCTTGATTGTATATCTCCTTCATATCTGCTGTATTGACGCTATTTTGGTCTTTCTTATGTTGTCTTTTAAACGGTCTCCTTGTGCTGTATTGACGCTATTTTGGTCTCCTTATGTTGTCTGGTCTGACTTGCTATTTTGTATATCTCCTTCTTATATCTGCTGTATTGACGCTATTTTGGTCTTTCTTATGTTGTCTTTTAAACGGTCTCCTTGATTGTATATCTCCTTCATATCTGCTGTATTGACGCTATTTTGATCTTTCTTATGTTGTCTTTTAAACGGTCTCCTTAATTGTATATATTCTTCATATCTGCTGTATTGACGCTATTTTGGTCTTTCTTATGTTGTCTTTTAAACGGTCTCCTTGATTGTATATCTCCTTCATATCTGCTGTATTGACGCTATTTTGGTCTTTTCTTATGTTGTCTTTTAATTGTATATATTCTTCATATCTGCTGTATTGACGCTATTTTGGTCTTTCTTATGTTGTCTTTTAAACGGTCTCCTTGATTGTATATCTCCTTCATATCTGCTGTATTGACGCTATTTTGGTCTTTCTTATGTTGTCTTTTAAACGGTCTCCTTGATTGTATATCTCCTTCATATCTGCTGTATTGACGCTATTTTGGTCTTTCTTATGTTGTCTTTTAAACGGTCTCCTTAATTGTATATATCTTCATATCTGCTGTATTGACGCTATTTTGGTCTTTCTTATGTTGTCTTTTAAACGGTCTCCTTGATTGTATATCTCCTTCATATCTGCTGTATTGACGCTATTTTGGTCTTTCTTATGTTGTCTTTTAAACGGTCTCCTTGATTGTATATCTCCTTCATATGTGCTGTATTGACGCTATTTTGATATTTCTTATGTTGTCTTTTAAACGGTCTCCTTGATTGTATATCTCCTTCATATGTGCTGTATTGACGCTATTTTGCTCTTTCTCATGTTGTTTTTTAAACAACTATAATGGCCTCGTTGATATCTGCGGATGTATTTAAAATTATTTCATTCTCTCTCTAACAAAACTGTACTAATGTTTTTGTATCTGTCAACTTGTGTGATACTATCTATTGTCAATAGTGGATTTTATACACTCGCTTCGGAACGAGCGTTCCGCGCGCCACTCTAGACCCTGTGCAGAAAAGTCTCACAATGGATTGTGCTGCAAACCGTTACCTTACTTCAGCGGACTCTATTTTTCTACGCGCTCTGAAGCCTACATGTGGGAAAGTCGAATATGTCGGACTCGGCAGTCAAACGTAACCTCCCATTTGAATCGACTGTATGCATTTTTTTCTTTTCTTAAATAGTTTTTGGGATATGATGCCGAGTTGCATTTTCTAATCCTCAGAACACTTTGAGCCCGCCATTACTTCGGATTTGTTCCTGAAGTGTTGGGAAGACCTAAATCGTATCGAGCGCGCCCAATTACGGAAGCAATTGAATCCACCAAAATCTCATTAATATTAATTGGGACGATAGGCTCAATAGTTCCCGGTATCCGTTACTTGACGGCTACACCAAAACTCAACTCTGAAAACCACATTAATTATAGCAATATTATGTTCTACATATTTAAATAACACGCTTCACCACAATCTACACATCTGTCCTGATGATGCACACTGTAATGCTGTCCGAAACATTCGCTAAAGGAGGGGGAAGCGCAACACGGAGCAATATCCCAAAAACTATTCAAGAAAACCTTTTGACGTGAAAACCTGAAAACATATCCTACTATATTTTGATCCTAAATCCGTGTTACACGGTGTTGCCATAGTAATGAAAAATTTTATTTTCATTTTATTAAATTTGTCGAAATATGTCGAAATTCTTGCAAATGGGCGGCCTAAGTTAGGTGCACTGAAGTGTGTAAGTTACGCTAAGCGGTGTTGGAAAGAACGATATGTCAAATTACAGCCGAGCGGTCGCAAAGTCTGGTTGGTAACAACGACCGTCTAAGTTTACTTAGCTTAATATTAATTTAGGGTGATTATTTTGCATTGTGTTTCCGGTCTTCACATTTTGTGTTAATCTTTTCTTAGTTTAAATAATAGTTAATTTTTAGTGAAATAAATTAATTTATAATAATGATTTTTTTTTTTTTTAATAAAACTAGGTATTTATTTGTTAAATAATTTTTAAATATAACCACAAAGAAATCCTTATTCGAATCACCAGCAGCTGCTCTGTCAACTGAACTACAAAGGCTTATTTTAATTCTATAATTAATTTATTAACATTGTATATTTAGGTAGGGATTTTTCAACCTTCACCACATTCGGTTGGCGGTCAAATCGACCATCATCTCCGTTATCACAATTTGATCAAAAGCTAAAAGGGACCGAAAATCGACTTTTAACAGGGACCGTTCAAATGTCAAAGATTCATAATGGCGCCGATTATTCGTCTATTTGTTCTTTTGGTCATATGTTACAATTGAAATATTACCAGAATGTTCTTCTGTGGGCGACCTTTGAACTTGGACTTAAACATCACTTTGAAGACTTATATACCGTTACACACCTCTGTCTCATTCACATGCATACATTATCTTCTGTTATACCGACTCTTGCAAGGATTTAATTCACTTGATCGTGCCGTGTCTTCCGCGGGCGTCCACTACACTAATTTTTCCATCAATTCGTCTACTTGTTCAAACCGTCTGAGCGCCCCATTCTTAATCTTATTCATTACATTACTACAGTATTCCACTAATTTTGTACATACTTTTGAGATTGTTTCAATAATTTATTAAAATAAATATTTTGCCATAAAATTGCGCTATAAAAAAAACCTGGCATTAAGTTAGTAGGTACATAAACATTATTTCTTATTTGCATAGTAAAATAACAAATAAATACTTCCCCGATGCATGTACATATATACATACATAGAGTTATAATATTTCATCGTATTTAATTAGTCTTTTAATCGAATAGTTTTATTTTTAAGCGTAATTAAAGTAAATGTATTTTCTAGTTCTAGTTTGTATTATGACTGATGTTTCAATAAATCTATGAAAATATTTCATTACTGGTATATTTACCTTTGTTTTATTATTTTATTTATTCCATGCGAGAAGGCGGTGACCGGATAATATGAAAATCCAGTAAATAAAATAAAATGTATATTCAAATAGATCAACAAACGCCGATTCTGAATATATGTTTTTATTATATATAATTATATATACGTAGAATTTATAAATCGTTGTTTAAAAGTGAATAAAAAATCAGTTCATCAAAATAGCGTGTTATATTGGTACCATTGCATTTGGAACATCTGACGTCACGTGAGCATTCTGTTTTTGGATGATTATGAAAAAAAATATTTTTCGATTTTGTTTTGTATTTTAAATACGTATTTTTTTAGTTTTTGCAAAATTTTAATTTAATTTGGGTGACTTTAAGCTCTTTAATTGTTATTCAATATAAACAACTATTATTAATGAAAGAAATTAGAGTATTCATGATCAAACCAATTAATCAATTAATGATCAATACTATTATTATTCTTTGAGTTAAAGTTTCTAAAGAGGTACATAATTTTATTACTTACGTTTAGTTATGTTTTACCATGAATAGAATATACAATTATGTACAGTAAAGCTCATCCTTGTTTTGAAATTTGACATTCTAACCTCAAAACCGACCGGCCATAGATTTGGACCGAAAAATTGAAACTTTTAAAATTATTTGTACTCTGAAAAGAGTAACTCAATAAAAACAAACGAAACATACTGGTATTTAAGTTTGAGCGTCATTATTGATAAAAAAAATCACAAATACACTACCTACTGTAAAATGTACAGAAAAAAAATCATTATTACAATTATGCGAGGACTTCTTCTGCCTCGTCTCGTGGATCGTTCAGTATAAACCTGGAAATACATTTTAGTTTTTTTTGTTTGTTTGTATGGTATACTGATCTTTTTTTTACAACAATGGTATTTTTTCTTTTTTTTAAAGAAATATCATAAAGTTATTGTTTTTAATAAAGTGCATTAAACAACACAAAAATTATATGAAGAAGTCCTCACGAACACACGGGGGACCCTCCCCCCTAGGGGGACCCCCTCCCTTCACCAGGAAATCTCACGATGCAAACATTCAGCAGGGGTACTTAATAGCCGGGAACGGTGAAAATAAATAACAAAAATATCAGGAATGGGTAATATCGCAAAAGAGCAGGTATGACTCAGTCTTAGACAAGAGTGATAACTGTAGCAAGTAGGAGCGATCCATTGGACGTACGCTCTCGGCTATGTCCAAATCTATATGACCTCTGCATAGATATACCACACCACTGGTGAAACCTGTGTAGCGTGTTACGTAACGACGGAAAGTTCCTAAAAAGGGACTAGCCAGTCGTCAACATCAACGGTAAAACGACGCCAGCGCCACGCTTGCCAACGACAGCTTGCACGCACACACGCCGGCCTCACTCTCCTCCCACCCGGCTTCCGAAGCACTCGCCTCTCACCCGGCCTGAAGATGACATTCCTGGTACGCCGCCGACAGCGTCTCAAAAGGAACGCGCGAGCAGCCATGTTGGCAGTTGCGAATTGCTTCTACTAGGATCCCCGTTTGCTGCTACAACCTTGACTGTAAGCTGTCTTTGTATTCCCCCTTTTTGTGTTGTAACTTATTCGAGTCCCTGTTTTCATGCCCGTTTAGAAAATATCAGAGAGAAATCACCCGTAACTTTCATTTGAGGTTAGGTTAGCCTTCTGATAATCGTAACATAACTTACCGTTTCTGTACCTTCCTCTGAATAAACTCTGAGTCTGAAAGCATTTAGTAAATATCATTTGACGAAGTTTTAGAGTCCCAGATCCCAATTATAAGACTGCCTGTCGGCCTACGACCCTGCAGAGGAGCTTCTTGGCCTGCCGAAACTGAGCTAGTCAAATTTCCAGAGCCGAGCTCCCTGGAGAGACACCACCCTCGGGGTAAGTCTGTACCAATGAACTGTCTCCCGTAACCGCTCTTTCCCAACCTTCCTCCTCTCCTTCTCCCACATCCCTAGCTCCAGTTATAGTGACATCATTTGTCGTCACAATTCTTTTTATAACAATCGTTAAAACGCAACTCTGGGCCACCCAGCAATTAGGCCAAACGATCGCGTGGAAACCACTTAACCATTCCTTCATTAATCACACGTCCTAATAGCTCTTACACACGAGAAAAGATCTTTCGACGCCATGGCTTTTTCAGTATTGGGCCGCCCGCTCGTGTGGAAGCCACTTAACCCCTAACACGCGCTCCTTGCATTAATACATTATATTACTCAAAACACACTTAACTTATCCATCAACACACCATTCCCAAATAACTTGATTCATAAACCAACAGGTCAGGTATTAACAATGGATTATAATGAAGGTGTGTAATTAAACAATCTTAGATAATAAAACCATTTATTGATACAGGTAAGTATTAAAATTACATTTCTTTGTAGGCAGGAATTATAAAGTTATCAACATTAATTAAAAAAATAAAACAACAACTATTACACAGAAGCAATGACACTTTATTACAAACATGCTGAAATCCTTAATAAACAAGTACATATACAGATACTTATAATAATTTAAAAAAAAACCATCCATTGGGTCACATATTTTCTATAACTACGAAGTTTTTTAAATTTTTTATAATAATCTCAGGAGTTAAAATTAAGTAACGTTAAATTTACAACCAATATTAAGGTTTCCAGGCTAAAGTTAAGTTGCATTGTGTCAGGATAAAGCAATAATGCGGGTATTAAATGAAGTATAGATACAAGTATGACGCGTTTCCCATTGCCAAGAGGGGCTGTCAAGATTACATTACTATTCTTTTAACTGGAGACCTGACGGTGTTGGAATTTTTTGTATACCTGTATAACCTATGAACACATAATTCAACAATAATAGATTTTAAATTATATCCGAAAAAATATTTTTCGAATGTGTAGGTATCATTCCTTGCCACAAATAATATTTCTTGCCCGGTGGAACCATATCAATAATTCTGCGCTTTTCCACCGGCAAAGTGACTTAATAAAAAGGAGCATAGCATCCTGGCTCTCTAATATATTATACATCAGTACCGTGTAACATGTTATTTAATTAATAACGAAGTGTTTGTTGTAAAAATCTTGTTTATTATCTAGGGGAATAATATACAACAACTGGTGCGTGATGCGCGCTATCTCACTCTCTCGCGCTATTACAAAAGGTGCATGAGGGGGTGAGATAATCGGCCGTCGGTCTGCGAGTAGGTAGTAAATGAATCAGTAGAAGCCCGCCCGTCACCCGAGAGCCACGTCCGTTGATGGATAGACAGGTTTTTTTTTATAAAATTAACTATATTATGATCATCATTTCATGAAAACGCACTGAACGTGTAAACCATAAAAATAGCATGCAAAAAAAATATTAATAAATGAAAAAAATGGAAATAAAATAATAAAATGCTCGGGGTAAATGAGTCACCCCTCGTGGCAACACAAGGTTTGATTGGCATCCTAACATGACGAGGGTTAGAAACAATCAATTGTTTTTTAATTACGGAAAACAAATATTACGGTTTTCAAAATATGAAGCTTTTTAGTTATTACAAGAAATAAATATAAAGGGTATTATTAACGATAAGAAACTTTGCAGATATCAAAGTAAGAAAATAATGCAGTTATTAAAAAATATGAAACTTTATAGGTCTTACAGAAAATAAATATTACAGTTAATAAATGTATGAAACATTGCAGGTGTTAGAGTAAATAAACATTAGGGTTATTAAAAATATGAAACTTTGCAGGTGTTACAGTAAATAAACATTGTGGTTATTAAAATAATGAAACTTTGCAGGTGTTACAGTAAATAAACATTGTGGTTATTAAAAATATGAAACTTTGCAGGTGTTACAGTAAACAAACATTGTGGTTATTAAAAATATGAAACTTTACAGGTGTTATAGTAATTAAACATTGTGGTTATTAAAAAAATGAAACTTTGGAGGTGTTACAGTAAATATACATTGTGGTTATTAAAAATATGAAACTTTGCAGGTGTTACAGTAAATAAACATTGTGGTTATTAAAAATATGAACCTTGGGAGGTGTTACAGTAAATAAACATTGTGATTATTAAAAATATGAAACTTTGCAGGTGTTAGAGTAAAAAAACATTGTGGTTATTAAAAATATGAACTTTGGGAGGTGTTACAGAAAATAAACATTGTGGTTATTAAAAATATGAAACTTTGCAGGTGTTACAGTAAATAAACATTGTGGTTATTAAAAATATGAAACTTTGCAGGTGTTACAGTAAATAAACATTGTGGTTATTAAAAATATGAACCTTGGGAGGTATTATAGTAAAAATCATTACGGTTAATAAATCTATAACACTTTGCATGTAAATAAATAATTTTAACACACTTTGAACATCTGCTTTACAATATTTTTGCATTATTTGAATGTGGAAAACGTATTAATTAGAAGTTAAAAATAATATGTTTTAACATATGTTATAAAGCAGGTTTGAAAAATAAGTCAATTAGTATTAATTCTATTAAAGTCAATAAAGAACCATTTGTAGTTTTTGAAAAATTTGTCTCAATTTCGAAGGTGGGTTGTTAATTATTTAATACGGGTTTTCCAATAAAATATAAAAAAAATAAAACTTTCTTCATTTCATTATCATTATTTGCGAATTAGTAAATTTCTTTTGAAATTTCAAAATAATAATATAACACTGAAATCTCCCAATGAAATGGATAAACACTTCGTCTTCTTTATTCCCTGGACTGAGGACTGAGGATTGAGGACAAAGGACACAGACCATCTTCAAATGCCTCTAATGCTCACACCCATCAGGTCGTCAGCCCGCCTCATCTGTGGGTGACCTCCGCCCCTCCTTCCCGGCGTATGTCACCTCCTGACCGCACTGTAATTCATTAAAAAAATCATCGGTTAGTCGCGTCATGTCCACCTACGAGCACATTAGTCAACTTTTAATTTTGATGCATTTTAAAAGAAAATCCATCTATTGTAATATTACATAGATACAGTCAGCTTGACAGAGTTAACTTCGCAGGCGGCTAAATGAGGAAATAAATTTGTGTTCACAAAATCTACACCAGCAATTGGCGTACCCAGTCCCCGGCCGAGGGGCGAGGGACCCCAAAATAAATAAAAATATCTATAGTAGATTTTCCAAAAAGAAGACATTTAGCGTTTAATGCTTGGTAATGTGAAAACTTCGCGTTATGCTTTGTTTAATTAGTCGGGAACAGCGATGTTATTTTTCCACAAAAATTATGTTTTAATATCTTTTCATGTTTTACACTTAAAAGTTGAGGACCAGCGATATTGATATTAATATTTACATTAACTCCACAGGAAAATAATTTCCCGATATATGTAGTTATATTTTTACTTACCACCTCCGAGTGTCCACTCCCTGCAGCCAACATCAGGGCTGTATTATTATAATGATCTATTTCGTTTACATCTGCTCAGGACTCTAGCAGCATGCGTACCACCTCCTCGTGTCCATTCATTGCAGCCCACATCATGGCAGTTTTATTAACTTTATCTACTTTATTTACATCTGCCCCGAACTCTAGCAGCACGCGTACCACCTCCTGGTGTCCAATCTCTGCAGCCAACATCAGGGCAGTTTTATTCAAATTATCTACTTTATTTACATCTGCCCCGGACTCTAGCAGCACGCGTACCACCTCCTGGTGTCCATACCCTGCAGCCAACATCAGGGCAGTTTTATTCAAATTATCTACTTTATTTCCATCTTCCCCGGACTCTAGCAGCACGCGTACCACCTCCTGGTGTCCATACCCTGCAGCCAACATCAGGGCAGTTTTATTAACTCTATCTACTTTATTTACATCTGCCCCGGACTCTAGCAGTATGCGTACCACCTCCTGGTGTCCATTCCTTGCAGCCAACATCAGGGCAGTTTCATTATCTTGATCTACTTTATTTACATCTGCCCCGGACTCTAGCAGCATGCGTACCACCTCCTGGTATCCATCTCTTGCAGCCAACATCAGGGCAGTATAATAATAATAATTATCTACATCTGCCCCGGACTCTAGCAGCAAGCGTACTATCTCCTGGTGTCCATTCCCTACAGCCTCCATCAGGACATTATAATTATGTCTATATCTTGCTGCTATGAAGAAGACATAGGCTTCCTCAGACGTCCTACTGTCCGGGCCACTGAGAAGAAGTGCCACGGTGTACTTATTATTTTCCTCAGCTGCTACGTGCAATGGAGTTTTATCCTCGTGGGAGAGTAGCTGACGGTGTTCCCACCAGAGTTGATACATTATTGGGTGGTTTTTGAGATCATCGCTCGGTATTGGCGACATTTCCAGCTGAGTCTCGATAAATATTCTGATTATTTTATATTCTTGTCTGAGTAAAATTTTGAGAATTTCGTTTTTGATGATTATGTTCTTTTTTTCATTGTCACTTCTCTCTTTGAGCCATTGTACAAAGAAATCAGCGCAGAAGTATTCTTGGAACGTGCGGTGAATGAAATGAAAAGAATTGCTTTTGTATTTAATTAGCCCTAGACTGCTTAGTTCTTGCAGTTCTTCGAGAGATAATTTAGAGTTCTTGAAGTATTGTGTGGCAAACGTTGAGTCGATGGCCTGGAAAGCGAAGAGGCAATGCTTTTTCATCACATATTTAACCACAGCTTTTAGTTGGAAAGGTTTAAACTTGTTGATATTAGTCTTCTGCCCAAAGCAGATTTTTTTCTTGATCTCAATAAACTGTTTATATAAGTCATATAAATTGGCGATTTTATCCAAGTTATGCATTTGTTCAGGAGACACCACCGACAGTATAGCCTGTTGGAGGAACACTTCAGACAGCATACGTATCTGCAGCGGGATACCCATGAAGCCCGCCACGTCTTCACTCAATACTCCTTTCACCTCTTTCCGCAGCTTACTGGCAAACTGGCGTAATGTCTCATTCTCTGGCTCTCCGACCTCAAGAGGTTCCAATAACAAGTGCGGTAGCCAGGAGGTAACCAAATAATTTTCCTGCTCTTCTTCTGTAATTTTTTCTAGTTCTACCGCAAATTCATTCAAATCGTTTTCAAGCCTTTTTTGCTGGTATACCCGCGTGGTGACAACCGTTTGACACGTTGTAGCAGATTTTAAGTATTTCAGGACCTCCACCACTTTCTGCTGGGTTTGTTCCTGATTTATCTCATCAAATGCATCTACTAAAACAAACACCTGCCTCGAACTATCTGATTCAAGGCAAAGCTGCAAAAGACCGCTCATCAGTTCAATCAGTTCCTTGTTGGTGGGTAAACCCGATGCGCGTATTAAAAACATAGTTACAGATTGCAGGTCAAGTTTTAGAGGTAGATTGGCAGTGGCGGAGTCTAAGAGTGTGTGGTCGATTCTCAATACCCACGAGTCTTTGATGAGCTCCGACATGCGCGTCAGGCTGGTGGTCTTTCCCATGCCAGGATCATCAGCTATGATGGTCAGCTTCTTCATCCTAATGCGGAAATCATCTTCCTCGATAGGGTCCTTGTCATCCCTGGTGATGAAGGGGCGCAGGCCGTCCAAAGACCCCTCAGAGTATTGCCACACCACACACGGGCTGCCTCTAATCTCCAACAAATCTAAATAATGTTTACTAAATGATTCCTCATTGCTTTTGTCTGTATCACTCATTTCTTGAGAAGCTGATCTTATTTTAAAGTGATCATTTTTGACAAGTAAGTCCGCAGCCTCCCGAGATAAGCCAAAGGTGTGTTTTAGCGATGTCTTATCTTCCACGTTCTTGAAAATAAATAAATCCTTTTGTCCTCTGTACTGAACGAAATTATCGATAGATTTAATGATAAATCGACAGTGGAACTTCCTGGGCAGGTAAACGCCACTATTGTAAACTTCGTTCAGGGTGAACCCATCAGCGGAAAAAATAAACAAATAGATTAGTCTATCTGGCTCTTCCCGACATTTCTCATGAAACAACTCCTGGCCATTTGCCGGACAACTGAAGATCCTCCCTCGAGCAGCTTCCGGCACTTCCCCCAGGTAGCCCTGGATGAGCTGCTCTGGGTCACCAATCACCAGCAGTGGTCCATCCGCCCCAGTCCTCTCCAGTAGTGCGGCAAGCCCCGCTTTGTCCAGTCGCTTGTACCCCTTGAAATAGAGAGCATCTAATTCGCAAAGCCTTGGAAGGTTGTTCGTGATTTTTTCTGTACAATGGGTGCCTGTAGCGAGATTCTTCAAGAAGTGTGATATCATTTGATTTATTTTGTTTTGTACCCGCTCATCGGGAGACTTGCAGTTATTCCCTAGTAAAATATCGAGGCTTAAGGTTTTTTCACCTATGGTAATAGCATCTCTTGAAAATATTTCATCTCTAGACGCAAAAGTTAGGTCGTTTAGTTCGAATGAACCCAAAGTCTTAGTTTCAAAGGTTAGTTTACAGTTATCAAATAATTGTGAATCAATTGGATGAGATCGGATGATCACAAGCTTCGTGTTTAATCCTAAATTCGATAAAATATTTTTCACCAGTGTTTCATCACAGTCTTTATTTCTGTTATTAGTATCCGTTGAAGGTGTGAAATTAAGAATGAGCAGGATATTGCTGAAGACTTTGCTCTCCTTTAAACCTTCGAAACGTAATTTAGGCAAATCATTCCAACTTAATATGAGACAGTTTTCTTCCGAATATTTTGTATCCGAAGATGAATTTATCGTGATAATGTTGTACAGTCTGGCAATTTCAAATTCAAAGTCACTGGTTATAATTAATTGTAAAACTCGTTGTTCTGAAGATTTCAAGAATGACTTCATCCCGAAGGTGTCCTCACAGTCCAGGATAAAAGGCAGGGTCCGGAGGTAAGCTTGACTAGCCCAGAACAAGGGGGCTATTTGTATGCTCTCGCTCTCTTTAACTATAGCCTTCATGATCTCCGGAAACCAGCGCATTAACTGCTTGTTTTTTTCAATCACAATTTCCAAATCTTCTCTTGATTCGCAAGTGATAGTGTTTCTTCCAGTGTTAATCCTAAAATTAGGAAGTATAATGGCATCCAGGTTTAGGTCAGCTGTAAAATCATTAATTTTGGTTCGTTCAATTAGTGAAATGCTTTGAATTAAGCTCCATTTTTCTATACAATTAATTTCTTCTGTAGAAAACACCCCCAGGTGAGACGTCTTTTCCGGCGGTGAAATAATTCCGTATCGTAAGACTTGTATTTCTTTAGAGACTTGTATTTCAGCAATTCCTTCAACTGGCTCTGAACTCTCGTCGCTACCACTAGACACTGTAGTATTCTGCTCCAAGATGTAAGAATTGCAGAATTTTTCTAGTTTGTGGTAATATTCGCGCTCAGTCCATCCTTGGGGCCAGTTCTGTACCACATATGTTTCATTCCCGTTATCAAAAGCTTTGATGAAAATGTCTAACTTGTGAGTATCTCTATTGCACTCTATTGTGGGATCCTCCGAGTCACTGTCGAGAGCGACCCGCTGAATATGGATTTGAATGACACGTCCTACCCGATGATAGCCAGTGCAGTTCACAAAATTTGGAGCGACAAAGTAGGTTGTGAGATCTAATCGCTTGATGTTTATGGAAAGGTTGTATCCAAAGTCATATTTTCTGCTTATCTTTATCAGCATATCCTCAACCCCCGGACTGTCCAAGGCCACAGTATGCGCGTGAACACCTTCGCCGGGATCGGCAATCTTGCAGAAGCCATTGCCTTCCTTCTTCAGATATTTAACTGTTAATGTGGTAACCCCGGCCAGCCAGGCTCCAAGGGAATGGCCACAAAAGGACAATACCAAGCGGCTGTCGGGTTTCTTATTTTCTTTCAGAATCGCTTCCTTGACGTCGTCTGCAAAAGTGACTGCAGTACCAATGTGGCTGGTATATAGGTTAAAATAAACACCTTTTAAGTCAGTCAAGATTGCTCCAATGTTCTTAAGCTCCGTTCCTCTATGGGCTATGACGACCTGCTGATGTGATGGATCCCAAAAGGCGCAGCCGAAGTATCCGTTAATCGAGGAGTTGTTTTTTGCCGTGGTGAGTAGTTCCCAATTTTCGGAAAGGTTCAGATCCCCCTTACAATCGCCGTACGCCAGCTTTGCGAAGGCCGCCAATACTTTAACATCGGGATATGGTTTCTGCACTAGTTTACTTTTATTATCTATAAAGGGACGGGATTTATTGAGGGTATCCCTCCAGTTGGATGGGGAGTAATCAATATGCGTGTCAGCCAGCATGTTGAGGAGGTGGAGATACTGAAGACTGGAGACGGATTCTGCAACATGGACAACAACAGCCAGAGTTGGTATTGTGGCACTGCATTCACATAACATTTCAAAGAGCAATAAATTGATTTTAAACAATGAGTCCCGATAAACTGCTGGATCTGTGTTTTGTTCCGGATTCCTTAACAAAATGAACTGGTTGTAAAATGTGATATATTAAAAATAATTTGTTAGTAATAAAAAAATACCAAAGAAGGTGGACTGATGGATGTTATCAATGTATTGTCTGCTGATACACGCTTTAATATGTGTGAGTGTAAGAAAGCGCAACATCGCTTAGCAATGCCCGGAAAGTACCGAAAACACTTGCTTCATGTTAGAATAATAATTATTTCTAGAAAACTTGAACTCTAAATATAACTACCTATATTGGATATAAAAAAAATAGTTACCTGGTGAAATTATCGCCTGCGACTGAACGGTGCTATGAAATGACCTGTGGCTGCACGGTGCTATGAAATGACCTGTGGCTGCACGGTGCTATGAAATGACCTGTGGCTGCACGGTGCTATGAAATGACCTGTGGCTGCACGGTGCTATGAAATGACCTGTGGCTGCACGGTGCTATGAAATGACCTGTGGCTGCACGGTGCTATGAAATGACCTGTGGCTGCACGGTGCTATGAAATGACCTGCAGCAGAGAACAACAACTACGAACACTCTGAAATAACAAACAAGAAAGTTGTCTAAAAATAATGGAAAAATATATTATTGACCCTAGTCCGACAGTAAATAATGTTGTATAAAAGAATCTAGAAAGCACAAGCCACTTATTGCAGCAAACCGAGTCTTTAGCATATTATGCATACATCATGTGGACATCTTAACAATGGATAACCAATTAGTTGTTTTTGTGTTTAATTCCTAGAACTCCATTTAATACTTTTTAAATTTTATTTTAATCAAATTTAATGTTATTTTTAAATAATGCAAATATTTTTTGTTTTTATTATTGTGAAAGCTGTTTCGGCGTTCAAGGCCATTTTAAAACTGCGGTTAATCCACATTGTGACGACTTATTTATATGATTTTATTAACCTACTAGCTGAAGTACACGGCGTTGCCCGGGATTTTTTTAAGTTACTCAAACCCCTACCCCTACCCCCTCCCCTACCCCCACCCCTACACCTAACCCTACCCCTACCACTACCCCCAACTCTACCCCCTCCCCTACCCCCACCCCTACCCCTACCCGTACCCTTACCACTACCCCTTCACCTACCCCTACCCCTACCCCTACCCCTACGCCTACCCCTACCCATACCTATACCACAACCCCCACCTCTACCCCCTCCCCTAATGCCACCGCTACCACTACCCCTACCCTTACCCCCGCCCCTTTTTTTCCCCCCTTACCCCCACCCCTTGATTTCGAAACATGTTGATATGTATATATATATATATTAAACAGTGGAGTAACAAATTATTTATTAATTTTATTAAAACAATTGATGTTCGTCCACTGTTTAAGTATCGTTTGATTTTACTTTTCACCAGAGATATAAAGTTACAATAAACTAATGTAAGAATATATTAGAGATAATAATTGTGGTGATTTTTCACAAAAACGGCGCTACACAAATCATCCAATTATTATTGTTATTATTAATTGTTAATTTGTTTTCATCATTTTGAGGAGCTTTTCCACAGAAAACATTGGAATAAAAACAATCGTTACTGACTTTTAACAGATTTTCTTACTTGATATCGCAAATATAATATTTACAGAATCGTCTACAAAACGTAAAACCTTTACGAGGAAAAAATACGAAAATTTTCAATTTATTAATTTTTTCTGTTGTTTATAATTTTTTTTTCTAATAATCGTAATAATTAGTTTTTAAATATTATTACGATTTACTTTTATTTTTATTATTCCTCATAAATATACTTAAAATTATCCGTTAATCCGTTGTAAAAGTACTGTTTAAACATTTAGCAGTTATGTACCTAGTGGTAAAAACCTTGCAAACCCATTGCGGGTTTCCAAGAATATATCGATTTTGCCATACACGTTGTTCAGATAACATATCGCTTTCCCCGCGTGCGAATCAAGGTAACGATTTTTTTTTCATTAACTCCACAAAGGTGGGCCTGAGGAACATAATTTCCCTCAAGGCCTATATCATCTTTGAGGATGCTATGCGGAGAAAAGGAAGGGGTGAACGTGGACCTTGAAGAGACCAATGTTGTAGGAGGGAGGAAACAGAAGTTGTTCCACAGCCGAGCTGTTGAACTCGAGAACGAGCCGTAGAAGCGACCACAGACATATTGTCCGAGGCACAATTTAAATGTAATTCTGGTATTATTGTTTTTAGATTTTTTTTTTTTTTATTCATCCAAAGAACATAAATACATACATGGTAAAATATAGAAAGGAGCAAAATATGTAGTCCTGCAAAGCGGTCACATGACAGCTTGTCTGCAGGTTCTACAAAGATTAATTAGTCCTAATAGTAATAGTAATATATATATTAATCTTAAATAAAATAGGTACTTATATTTGACGTTAACATTATAGGCACATTAACTTAGCCATTAAGTATACATAGATAAAAATTTAAAGATACAAAGAAAAAATTTAAATTTGGATGAGTGTTTTAGATTAATAATTATTGTTTATAAAAATAATAATTGTTACCCTTTGCACTATGCACAAAAAATCTTGTCTTAAGTTTTAAAGAACTTTAGTTTATCAATTAATAAATATTTGACAAGTCAAAGCAATTTTCACCAATAAAATGTAGACATAATTTGTCTCGACGCCATCTATTTGAGGGATTTAGCCGTTACAAGCCTCTCTCATACTAATAAAGTTGGTTGTTTACAGGTGAAAATATAATAAAACAGTAATTATTGAATGGAACACTAGTATATATTGATTAACTTGGCGGGTTTGCGATAAGCCGACGTAGCTCAACGGTAGAGCATCTGACCGGACATTAGAAGGGTGCGGGTTCGAGTCCTGCCGGCGACATTTATCTTTGCTCGGAAGGTTTTTCAATTTGGATGAGTGTTTTAGATTAATAATTATTGTTTATAAAAATAATAATTGTTACCCTTTGCACTATGCACAAAAATCTTGTCTTAAGTTTTAAAGAACTTTAGTTTATCAATTAAAAAATTTAAAGATACAAAGAAAAAATTTAAAGATACATAGATTGCTCATTTAAAATCCATAACTTCATAGATTTCACGGAAAGCCTCTCACTTTCCTCCAATTTATAGCTTTCATTAAATTTATTGAAAATCACTGGCACTATGTATTCAAGAGTTCGACCTCCATATTTATTTGAAATTTTTGGAATTTTTAGGCCTCTTCTTTCAGTGAATCTAGTGCTGTGTTTGTGCACCAGTGGCTTTTTGTATTGGCTTTCTCCCTCGTCATTTATAATAGTGATGTACCATAGGAGACCTTTTACAGGAAGTAGGCCCTCAGCACCGTATAATATTTTTAAATTTTTCTTTGTCTGTATATCTTTGGTGTGACAATTTTTTTAACTATCGCAGTTTGTAAATTTTGGACATACTTAATATACGTAAAGCTTGTGTGACTCCAAGTTCGTATTCCATATCTCAGAATGGATTCTACCATGGAAAAATATATAAGTTTAAGTGTGCCATGTGGCAAGACAAATTTTAATTTATAGAAGCTACTCGATTTTAGATCGGAGCTGGTTACATATTTTGGCCACTTGCGTGTCCCACTTAAATTTATTATCTACTAATAATCCCAGATAAGCATAATCGTTTGTAAAATCGATCGTGTCGCAGTCACAATTTTTTTTCAATTTTTTTATGTATGCATTCAAAATGATGTGCAATTGGTTTTGGTAAATTCCACATTACATATACATATACATATACATATATATACATACATTTGATTTTCTTAACATTAATAATTGGTCCTACATCATGCGCCCATTTGAGAAGTTCATTAAAGTCTATTTGTAAATCTTGAAGAGCTATTAAGGGATTTTCATTTGATACTACAAGTGCAGTGTCATCTGCGAAAATGAATCTAAGAGCTTTTTTAAATAATTTGGACATAGCAGTAACATATATAATGTACAATTTAGGACCTAGAATTGACCCCTGTGGTACACCTGATTTTACATATCTACATTTTACTCATTTCATTTAAAATCTTAACCTTCATTTTTCTATTTGATAAATAGTTTTTAAAAAAAGAAAGGAGTTTACCACGGATTCCTATGGCATCAAGTACATTTATTATTTGTTTATGGCAGAGTGTATCAAAAGCTTTTGAGTAATCAATAAAAAGTACCAGTATGTGTTTTGGAGAGTTTAGCTGGGAATTTATATAATTGGAAAAGTTTGCAAGTAGTTTATCACAACTTTTTTTTTTCTGGAACCCAAACTGGCATTCATCGATAATACCCAATTTATTTAAATATTTATCTAAATTTATCGAAACATATTTTTCTAAAAATTTTTCTAATGCAGCATAACTCCACTGACTTTGGACAGTTGGAGCAACAATAAAACTTCTTCCCTTCGCCACTACCTTCAGTCTCACAACATAACTCCACTGACTTTGGACAGTTGGAGCAACAATAAAACTTCTTCACTTCGCCACTACCTTCAGTCTCACAACATAACTCCACCGACTTTGGACAGTTGGAGCAACAATAAAACTTCTTCACTTCGCCAATACCTTCAGTCTCACAACATAACTCCACTGACTTTGGACAATTGGAGCAACAATAAAACTTCTTCCTTTCGCCACTATCTTCAGTCTCACAACATAACTCCACTGACTTTGGACAGTTGGAGCAAGGATAAAACTTCTTCCCTTCGCCACTACCTTCAGTCTCACAACATAACTCCACTGACTTTGGACAGTTGGAGCAACAATAAAACTTCTTTCCTTCGCCACTACCTTCAGTCTCACAACATAACTCCACTGACTTTGGACAGTTGGAGCAACAATAAAACTTCTTCCCTTCGCCACTACCTTCAGTCTCACAACATAACTCCACTGACTTTGGACAGTTGGAGCAACAATAAAACTTCTTCCCTTCGCCACTACCTTCAGTCTCAGAACATAACTCCACTGACTTTGGACAGTAGGGACAATCATTTATTTTTTAATAAAGGAAAACATTCACGAGTTACGAATAACCTGACAATATTTGAAAATCTTCTACTGCCATCACAGCAAGCAGAAGCTGTTGCTTGTGTCGTGATGAAGGACTTACCCAGCCGAGGAATTGAACTCACGACGATCAGCCGATAATAATAAAATAAAACAATAAAACCTTTTATTTTTCAATCATTTTTTTTGTAAATCAAATATAATTAAATTCTGGGACTATTTTAGCTTTTTTTTTGTGACAGCTGTTTCGGCGTTCAAAGCCATTTTAAAACTATTGTCAAATGTTTGAATTATATCCATAAATTGAAGAAATGCACGGGTAAATTGCTTAGCTATGCTAGCCGGTTAGTGTTTTGCCTAAAGTCAGATATAGAATAAGTAAATAAATTCACGCTTCGGTAAATAACTAAATGCGTATAAAAATGGTGTTAATGTCTATTAAAAACTTCTTACGATCTTTAAGATCATTTTATAAATATTCTCCAGTCCTAAGAATTATAAATATTTCAAATAAATAGCAACTCTTCTTGTGCCACCAATCTACTAATAAATGTAACATCAATAGGAAAGGAGGATAAAATAGCAACTGTAAATCTATCGTCTCCAAGCTTAATTTTTCTAATAAAACTGTGTTCATCTGAAGCGACCTGCCAGCTGCAGGTAAGTATGTTTTTCTGTATGTGTCTTTACATAATTAGAGATAAAGAATGGGAAGTAATATTTGTACAGCGCCCTTGAGGTGATTTTTCACAAAAACGTCGCTCTTCGGATCATCCGTATTACCATTATTTTGAATACAACCAGTCCCCTCCGTTTAACGTGTAATATTTTTAGTAGAATTTGGCTTATCTGTAAATTAAAAAGAACCAATAAGTATTTTTTTTGAAAATACATATAATAATATGAAATTCTCAGTAAACCTTTCCATTTTGCCACTTATCTTGTGCAGGTACTTGGCTTATCAATTTGGCGAAGTTTGGTGTGATAAATGATACATAGTACGGTTTAAAAAAAATTGCTACAGATTTGATTGTAGATATCATAAGATAAACATCGATTTGTTAATTTAACAGTCACAACTACTCGGAAGATTATAGAAAATATTGAGTAATACTTTTTAAGTTTCTGCTGGTAATGGTGGGTACATTGGCGGCGCCTGTTGGTACAGGGGGGCAGGGGGGGGTATCTTCTGTACTACACTAAATATTTTTATGCTTTTAGTATTTTAAAAAATTGTTATTGACGTTTCTGTTTACCCACATAACTTTCCTTAGTTGAAACATTTTATATATGTAGGTATTTGTTTTGTCTACACAGTTTTGTTTTTAAATTAACTAGCACCCCTTTCGTAAGTTCAAGCAACACTAGGAACGAATATGATGTATTGCACAAATCTGTAGAATATGTAACAAGCTAATACTAGGCACCTAACTGTTAGAGAATAACATATCGAATTCGGTTGTCCACCATTGTTTTTCAAATGTCAGGTGTCAAACTCAAATGTGAAGAACAATTTTCAAAGACAAAGTGAGTAGCTTGGTGTTGCCATAGTAATGATAAAAAAGTGCCAATAAGGAACTCCAGTGAAAAATACGATGATTTCAAAAATACGTATATTCATATAGATGAGCAAACGCCGATTCAGAATATATAACTTTCATTATACATAGAATTTATAAATCGTCATTTTAAAGTGAATAAAAAATCTACTCATCGAAACACCTTGTTATGTTGGTACCATTGCATTAAGTACATCTGACGTCACTTGAGCATTATGTGTCATTTATTTTTTTATTTTTTTTGTATTTTGAATATGTGTTATTTTAAGTTTTGTCGAATTATTAACTTAATCTGGGTGACTTGAAGCTCTATAATTGATGATCAATATAAACAACTATTATTCATTAAAGGTATTCGTGAGCAAACCAATTATCAATACGGATATTATGATAATGTTAATGCTCAATACTATTATTATTCTTTGAGTTAAAGTTTCTAAAAAGGAAAAAAAAAATTACTTATGTTTATTGATGGTTTACCATGAATAGAATATTCAATTATGTACAGTAAAGCACATCCTTGTTTAGACATTTCGACCCCATGGAATAACATGGTTCCATCTGACACGGCAATGCTATGCGATAAAGAGTCTTAAAATTACCTTATATAGAGCACATTAAAAAACCGTCAGGACATAGATTTGGAGCGTTTTGGCGGCCTTTGAAAAATTGAAAATCATTTTAACTGTAAAAACTAACTTTACATGAAAAACTAAATATACTGGAATTTAAGATTGAATGCCATTATTTATAGAGAAAAATTAAAAAATTCGTTTGGAGTTTCTTATTGAGTAAATTTCTAAAATATCATGCCAGGCTGTATGACCGTGGGAAAAATGTGGAGATTCTGAAATAATGCAATATTTATGTGAACAATATTAATAAAGGGACGCTTAGATGGTTTGGAGATGTGGAGCGGATGAATGATAAAAAGGATGTACCGAGCTGTGCGTAAAATCAAATAAATAAATATTGTCAAGCGAAAATAGCATTTAATCCCGTAACGTACGTTGGAAATTATCAAATTTCTCGGATTAAAATGTTGTAAAAGACTATCAAGCGAAAATAGTATTTAAACTCACTACAATAAGAACTGAATTTGCTTGAACATGACTACAATTCTCAGGCTGGAATGTAACCTAAATATGTCGAGCGAAAATGGCATTTAAACATACGGCCATAAGAATTTAATTCGCTTGAAAAATATCCAATTTCTCAGGCTAGAAAGCAATCAAAGACTGCCAAGCGAAAGTGACATGTTAAATTAAGGTGGATAAGGCATGTTTTGGCGTGAATTTTCTCAGGGGTGTAATTGAAACAAGGGATGCTAGTGCCTTTGTATTTTGTAAGGATATGACTGCTTGCATTTAGGTAAAGTTGACAGTAAATAGTATAGGAAAGATTTCCCTCAAAAAACTACCCTTAAATTTAAGGCTTTAAATCATCGTTAGCGAGCCAACCCAACGATTGACAATTTAAAATAATCCGTGTCAGTTTTTATAGCGCGATTTAAAGAAAACCCCAGTGGATATAAGAATATCGCTAATAAGAAAAATGTATCTATTTCAGTGTTTGTATCCAAGATTTAATGTACTTTTAATAAGAGTTAATGTTTTGACATAACTCGGTCTCTTCAAAGGTTATGAAAAGTGAATTATACATATTTGGTGCAATAAAATTAGTATACTTTTGGGCCAACCTTCTTTTTTTTTACATTGACTCCACACAGGAGACCCTGAAGGAAATAATTTCCCTCAAGGCCCATATCGTCTTTGGGGATGCTGTGCGGAGGGTCTTTTAGGGGATAGGAAGGAGTGAACTTGGATCTTGAAGAGACCCATGTTGTAGGATAGAAGAAACACAGAAGCTGGGAGATCATTCCACAGCCGAGCTGTCGAACACAAGAACGAATCGTAGAAGCGACCCGTCCTCGAGTGACAAATGTCAACCGTGTACAAATGTTGGGCACGCGTTTAGCGTGTTTCTCGACAATGCACTGGTGCCGAAGGGATCAATGACGCTAGATCCTCAAAACATCTTCCATTAAAATACCGGTAAAACAAGGACAGTATTCCCACCCGACGTCTGTGCTCCAAAGATTGCAATCCGTTTGTTAAGATCGGCGAAGCTATCAAACGAACCGCCCGTTTCTGCACAGAGTCAAAGGTTTTTTTCAGATATTTTGAGACTCCCGACCAGAGGTGGCTGCCAAATTCTACAGTGGGGCGCACTTGCGATTTGTACAGGGTCAGCAGTTGTGTACTATCTGCAGTATCTGCGGGCTCTGTACAATTCGCCCAGCTTCTGAGAAGCTAACTTTACCCCGACTTCAATGGAGCCCCCATACCTGAGCTGGTCACTTAAGGTTACATCGAGCATATCAATGGAGGGCTTGTTGGGAAGTTTGCTTCAATTAAAGGAGACTAGATTAAAAAACCTGGTTTTGTAATGGGGTACTGCATATATACAATTACCATGTCTTTGGCTAGAGCGATTTTAATGTTTTGTGAAGTTGTTTGAACCCATGTAAATAAATTTTAGACATTGAATGCTGTAGGTCTGTCTTATTTCCAAAATATCACTTTCTAGGAACAATTGTTTGGAGGGATAGGTTTTTACTTTCTGGTACATAATCTTGATAATTGATTTTTGTACAATTTCCAGAGGTTTTACGTGATTATTGTAAATTCCGCTCAACCAATTATTCCATAGGAAGGAGATGAGTGAACCAGTGCGGTGCATTGTAAACAAGTTTCATGGTTTTCACATTTAATAAGTTACTCATTCGTTTAAATATATAAGTTAAGAACCTTAGTTTATTTACTGTTTTCTCTAAATGGTTGGTCCATTTAAGTTGACAATCTATATTTACACCTAAGTACTATGAATTTTCCTGATTTCATCTCCTCACAGCTTGAGCATGTGGTCGGATTAGATTTAACATTATGAAACATAAAATTAAGGTTAGTTTTAGGAGCTGACTTTTGAGTATTATAAAAAGGGATGAAAAGAGTTTTATCATAATTTAAAGTAAGAAGGTTTCTATCTAGCCACTCTTTGATAATAGCAAAACATTTGTTAGCTTTATTGGTTGTATCTTCCCATTTCAGAATAGTGGTCTTTCAAAAGGGCGATACTGAAAGTTCAACATTTCAGTATAATACATTCGGACTCCTATGCCCCAGACAGGCCCAATGAAGTTGATTATTTGTACAAAGAAGAAATTATCCATCAATTTCCCCTGAAATAAGAAAAAAATGAGCTTTCTTCTACACCCACAACACACCTCTACTAGTCTATTTCTTCGCTTGTTTATACTTCTTTTTAACGAATATTAAACAAATTAATGTCATAAACGATTGGTTTTCAAATGGAAAATTTTGGTACATATATCACATAATTTAAAGGATTACAGTTTTAGGATTTTCGCAATTGGAAACCTTAAAAAATTGTCTAACTAGTCGTATAGAATTTGTAGATATATTATTTATTGTATTGTTTGCATTCGCAACCAGCAAAGTGATGTTTAGTGTATTAGGGTGCCCGTCCTTAAGTATGAATTATATCCTCGTCAAATTATAGCGATAACTTATTGAAGCTTGTAAGTCTCATTGTAATATGTAATCATTGCAGAAGGTAATATTAACAAATCTCAAGAAACACGAAGGTGAAGGTATCAGTCGTATCTGGAAATCGAACCCAGGACCTGTCTTAGGGGGACAAAGCTCTAACCACTGAGCTAATAAGACCTGTTTATTTTACATAATTTTTGCGAATGTTATCCTCAATTAATTCCCATATTCTTCCTGGATTCTATTCCCAGATGAAACTGATACATTTTTATTTTCTGTATCTTTTACAGTTTCATGTTTCATTTGAGATTTGTCAATATTATCTTAGTGGTGAAATATTTGTCGCCCATCTCTTAGCCTCCGATAGTTGCAGCGAACAATATATAATTTAATTACATATTTCATGACATGTTATAAAGTGTAATGAAATAATTAGTTGTAAAAGTATAAATGAGATCACTGAGGCGTGTGTGTGTAAAACCTGCAAATATGGAAACCCGACAAAAATGCTAGGCTGGTGTTAGCGTGCGTAATGAGCAAGATTAAGATAGGGACGCTTAGATCATTTGGAATTGTAGAGCGGATGAACAGAAGGAGGAATGTGAGTAGAACATAAGAAGCGGAAGTGAACGGTAGAAGCAGTCGAGGACGCCCGACGTGACCAGATATGAATCAGAAAATGTTTGAGAGGTGTTGCCAAGAGTCAGAATGTCACTAATTATTTAATATTTATTTATTTAATATCAACTGTGTGAATATACCATACACAATAATTACATGTCACAGTTAACTACAAGCATGAGAATACAGCACAAATAATATAAAAGGGTAACTATTAAACGTGGCATTAGGTAGTACAATGACATCAGAGGGTATATAAATAATATAAAAGGGTAACTATTAAACGTGGCATTAGGTAGTACAATGACATCAGAGGGTATATAAATAAAAGTAAAAGATATCCGTACATATAAAACAAATAGTAAACTTACGTTATATTAATATTGATTGAACAGATATGATGGTATAGCCTTCTTGTACTTACCTTCCGTGCAGTTAGATAGATCCGCCACATCTGCGTACCTATCACTAACTTGATACAATCTAGGTACAAGCGAGTGTTTGTAATGCTCAGTCCTGGTGTTGTTACATTTAAACAGGATTTAGGAACGAGTAGGTAAATGAAATTAAATGAGGTTAATTAAATCGGGCTGAACAATTAGAATTTTGAAGATAAACATCAAGTAGGAAATAAGTATGTATGAATGAAGCAAGGAGCGTGTGTCAGGACAGAGTTCGTGTGGCGGTCCATCCTCTCTGCCTACCCACGGCTGGTATTGTGTGAGATAAGGAAGTTACAGGTAATGGCGGGTGCCAAGCAGGACAGGGTTCGTGTGGCGGTCCATCCTCTCTGCCTACCCACGGCTGGTATTGTGTGAGATAAGGAAGTTACAGGTAATGGCGGTTGCCAAGCAGGACAGGGTTCGTGTGGCGGTCCATCCTCTCTGCCTACCCACGGCTGGTATTGTGTGAGATAAGGAAGTTACAGGTAATGTCGGTTGCCAAGTTGACAGATAGGAATTTATCTACGACACGAACAAATCATCCATTTCGATCAGCAAATGCAATAAGAAAACTTCTATACCTACCTACCTACCTACCTACCTACCTACCTACCTACCTACCTACCTACCTACCTACCTACCCACCTACATATCTACATTGTTATCTTTAAATATTGATAAGAATGAGTACGTCGCAAAGTTCTGCTAGTATTTCATTTTATTTTTTATTATACAGCTGTTTCAGTGTTCAAGGTTATTTTTAATCTACGTTTATTATCTCATTAAGCCGAACAATCTTGCGTTAAAACTGACAAATTCTCAAATGTCATCTGTAGTTATGCAACACATGAATATACAAAGTTTTTATAGCTGAAAGTGGCAAATTCTCAAATGTCATCTGTAGTTATGCAACACACGAATATACAGAGTTTTTATAGCTGAAAGTGGCAAATTCTCAAATGTCATCTGTAGTTATGCAACACACGAATATACAAAGTTTTTATAGCTGAAAGTGGCAAATTCTCAAATGTCATCTGTAGTTATGCAACACACGAATATACAGAGTTTTTATAGCTGAAAGGGGCAAATTCTCAAATGTCATCTGTAGTTATGCAACACACGAATATACAGAGTTTTTATAGCTGAAAGTGGCAAATTCTCAAATGTCATCTGTAGTTATGCAACACACGAATATACAAAGTTTTTATAGCTGAAAGTGGCAAATTCTCAAATGTCATCTGTAGTTATGCAACACACGAATATACAGAGTTTTTATAGCTGAAAGTGGCAAATTCTCAAATGTCATCTGTAGTTATGCAACACACGAATATACAAAGTTTTTATAGCTGAAAGTGGCAAATTCTCAAATGTCATCTGTAGTTATACAACACACGAATATACAAAGTTTTTATAGCTGAAAGTGGCAAATTCTCAAATGTCATCTGTAGTTATGCAACACACGAATATACAAAGTTTTTATAGCTAAAAGTGGCAAATTCTAAAATATTATCTGAAGTTATGCAACACACGAATATACAAAGTTTTTATAGCTGAAAGTGGTAAGATTCCTCAAATGTCATCTGTAGTTATGCAACACATGAATATACAAAGTTTTTATAGCTGAAAGTGGCAAATTCTCAAATGTCATCTGTAGTTATGCAACACACGAATATACAAAGTTTTTATAGCTGAAAGTGGCAAATTCTCAAATGTCATCTGTAGTTATGCAACTCACGAATATACAGAGTTTTTATAGCTGAAAGTGGCAAATTCTCAAATGTCATCTGTAGTTATGTAACACACGAATATACAAAGTTTTTATAGCTCAAAGTGGTAAATTCTCAAATGTCATCTGTAGTTATGCAACAAACGAATATACAAAGTTTTTATAGCTCAAAGTGGTCAATTCTCAAATGTCATCTGTAGTTATGCAACACACGAATATACAAAGTTTTTATAGCTCAAAGTGGTAAATTCTCAAATGTCATCTGTAGTTATGCAAATTGTATCGAATATACAGTTTGGTAGCTGAAAGTAAATTCTCAAATGTCATCTGTAGTTATGCAACACACGAATAAGGGCTAAAGTTTTTATAGCTGAAAGTGGCAAATTCTCAAATGTCATCTGTAGTTATGCAACACACGAATATACAGAGTTTTATAGCTGAAAGTGGCAAATTTCAAATGTCATCTGTAGTTTGCGCAACACACGAATATACAAAGTTTTTTATAGGCTGAAAGTGGCAAATTCTCAAATGTCATCTGTAGTTCTGCAAATAATAATGAATATAACAGTTTTTATATTGTTGCAAATTCTCAAATGTCATCTGTAGTTATGCAACACACGAATATATAAAGTTTTTATAGCTAAAAGTGGCAAATTCTCAAATGTCATCTGTAGTTATGCAACACACGAATATATAAAGTTTTTATAGCTAAAAGTGGCAAATTCTCAAATGTCATCTGTAGTTATGCAACACACGAATATATAAAGTTTTTATAGCTAAAAGTGGCAAATTCTCAAATGTCATCTGTAGTTATGCAACACACGAATATACAAAGTTTTTATAGCTCAAAGTGGTAAATTCTCAAATGTCATCTGTAGTTATGCAACAAACGAATATACAAAGTTTTTATAGCTCAAAGTGGTCAATTCTCAAATGTCATCTGTAGTTATGCAACACACGAATATACAAAGTTTTTACAGCTAAAAGTGGCAAATTCTCAAATGCTATCTGAAGTTATGCAACACACGAATATACAAAGTTTTTATAGCTGAAAGTGGCGAATTCTCAAATGTCATCTGTAGTTATGCAACACACGAATATACAAAGTTTTTATAGCTAAAAGTGGCAAATTCTCAAATGTCATCTGTAGTTATGCAACACACGAATATACAAAGTTTTTATAGCTAAAAGTGGCAAATTCTCAAATGTCATCTGTAGTTATGCAACACACGAATATACAAAGTTTTTATAGCTAAAAGTGGCAAATTCTCAAATGTCATCTGTAGTTATGCAACACACGAATATACAAAGTTTTTATAGCTAAAAGTGGCAAATTCTCAAATGTCATCTGTAGTTATGCAACACACGAATATATAAAGTTTTTATAGCTAAAAGTGGCAAATTCTCAAATGTCATCTGTAGTTATGCAACACACGAATATACAAAGTTTTTATAGCTGAAAGTGGCAAATTCTCAAATGTCATCTGTAGTTATGCAACTCACGAATATACAGAGTTTTTATAGCTGAAAGTGGCAAATTCTCAAATGTCATCTGTAGTTATGCAACACACGAATATACAAAGTTTTTATAGCTAAAAGTGGAAAATTCTCAAATGTCATCTGTAGTTATGCAACACACGAATATACAAAGTTTTTATAGCTAAAAGTGGCAAATTCTCAAATGTCATCTGTAGTTATGCAACACACGAATATACAAAGTTTTTATAGCTCAAAGTGGTAAATTCTCAAATGTCATCTGTAGTTATTCAACACACGAATATACAAAGTTTTTATAGCTCAAAGTGGTAAATTCTCAAATGTCATCTGTAGTTATGCAACACACGAATATACAAAGTTTTTATAGCTGAAAGTGGCAAATTCTCAAATGTCATCTGTAGTTATACAACACACGAATATACAAAGTTTTTATAGCTGAAAGTGGCAAATTCTCAAATGTCATCTGTAGTTATGCAACACACGAATATACAGAGTTTTTATAGCTGAAAGTGGCAAATTCTCAAATGTCATCTGTAGTTATGCAACACACGAATATACAAAGTTTTTATAGCTAAAAGTGGCAAATTCTCAAATGTCATCTGTAGTTATGCAACACACGAATATACAAAGTTTTTATAGCTAAAAGTGGCAAATCCTCAAATGTCATCTGTAGTTATGCAACACACGAATATATAAAGTTTTTATAGCTAAAAGTGGCAAATCCTCAAATGTCATCTGTAGTTATGCAACACACGAATATACAAAGTTTTTATAGCTAAAAGTGGCAAATTCTCAAATGTCATCTGTAGTTATGCAACACACGAATATATAAAGTTTTTATAGCTAAAAGTGGCAAATCTTCAAATACCAGAAGTTTTTATTATTACTATTTCTCCAAGACTTTATTTCAAATTTAATTTTTA
>JAHDVE020002680.1:0-15367 GCA_022606495.2 Halesus radiatus
CCAACGGATTGTAAGTTTGGTTTCAGTTACTAACGGGGGCAAGGTATGAGGAGCAGCATAAGAATATTTGCAGCGGCCTTGCTTGCTTGCACGGTGTTTGTTTGCACAATTTTTGCGGGTACTTCTGCTTTATATGCGGCACAAGCGCAGGTTGCCCCTTTGCAAAAGGTGGATCCAAAACTGGCTGCCGAAGAAACCCGCCGTGAGGCCGTGCTAGTGCAGGCTGTGCGCAATGCCTATGTTCCGCCGCAGGCTGGAGTTATGCCGCCAGCCAATGCCATTCCGCTAAGTAGCGCAGGGGAAGACCCAAATTGGGATAGCCCCCTTATGCAAAGCATTTACCGCAACCCCTATAGCTATGCTAATAATCTAGATAATTACCTGCCTTGCCTGCGCGAGGCTTTAGCGGGTAACCCAAAAGCCATGCTGGCTGTTGCTATGTATGATTATTTATGGGGCGACCTGCTGGAAGAAACTTACGCCGATTTTCCGCCCAAAGTGCATAGTGCAGATTACTGGAAAACTTGGGCAGAGCGCCTTACCAGCCCCGGCTGGGTTGCTTTGCGTCTTGGCGATTTGAATGGGCGCTGGCCTGCAAGCTCGCTAGAGTATTACCGGCAGGCCGCCGAGCTGGGCAATGCCGAAGGCATGTATAGCTATTATAAAATTAGTGGCAAACGGCGCGATTATTTGTACCGCAGCGCCGCACTGGGTTTTGCCAGAGCTGCATTTTTACTGAGTGAAGAGCTAGAAAAAGAGGGCGGGCAGGAAAATATAGCTTTATCTAGGCGTTATATATGGCTGGCAGCCATAAACGCCGATGAATGGGGTTTATTGCATTCGTCATTCTCTTTTTATAATAATGATTTTGGCAGGGATTTCAATAACTGCGAGCAGGGCTACCTTTATTCTGTATTGAACCTGCGTTACCAGTATGGCACGGCTTTTTCTGCCCAGCAGCCCGATAATATTTGTATGTTAGCGCCGGAAGTGCTTAGCCGGCTGGAGGCTACGGCAAATCAGTGGCAGGCCAATTATGATTTGCGCCGCTGGCCGTACATATTGCAGGGGCGTTTTAAGCGGGTACAAGTAATAGCGGCTATGCAAGATGAACTAGCCGATTTTTTGCTTAAGCAGGGTGTGAAACGCTTTGCACCTAGCGAGGGCGTTGCCCATGATGTGAACCCGCAAAATAGGCGCAATGTGGCGGAAGCGGCGGGCGCGCCTTTAGGCTGGCACCTTGGCTTTTACACTGAGTTTGCCGAACCATCTAGTTATGGCGGCACACAAGGCAATTTGTTGCTTCAAGCTACGCAGGCTGATCTATCACTTCAGGCTGTGCAGGGTGAACTGCTATTTGGCAACTTGCCGCCTCAGGCTGTGCAGGGCGAACTGCCACTTCAGTCCATGCAACAATCTCGTGTGCAGAATATTAAGTATATTCCTTGGGTTTACGCTTTTGTGAGCCTAACCATGCTTGCCGGAGCAGGGCTTGTTTTTTATGGGCAACGTATTAAAAAACAAAAGCTTAACAAACACAGAGGCTAAATTTTAGGGGTTAAATTATTTTTTGCTTAAACCCAAACAATCTAACACTAAAAAATCATTTAGGAGATATAATGTCTAGCAGCAGTTTACGCCCAGCGGTGAATCCAGCCCCCCTTGGTCTTGCAGGCTTTGGGGTTACTACAATTTTATTGAACCTGCACAATGCGGGCTTTTACGAGCTTAGCGTTATGATTATGGCAATGGGAATATTTTTTGGCGGGTTTGCCCAAGTTGTTGCGGGCATTATGGAATCGAAGCAAGGTAATACCTTTGGCACTGTGGCCTTTGTTTCTTACGGTTTTTTCTGGCTTTCGCTGGTATTTATTTGGATTGCCCCTTATTGCGGCCTGCCTGCGGCAGATCCAATATCCATGGGTTTTTACCTTGGCATGTGGGGCGTTTTTACCTTTGCTCTTTTTATTGCCACGCTCAAGGGCAAAACCATTGGCAAGTTGGTTTTTGGCTCTGTAGTAGTTTTGTTTGCCTTACTCTCCCTTGCAAATTTTACGGGCAGCCACACCATACACACCCTTGCGGGCTACGAAGGCGTGCTGTGCGGCAGCTTTGCCTTGTATGAGTCAGCAGCTATAGTGATTAACGAAAAATTTGGCAGGCAGGTTCTGCCGCTTTAAGTAGCGCAAGGGGCGGCTTTTAAGCCATTGGCAAGGCTCCATGACCTTGCCCTACTTGCACTAGGTATATTGCGTAAGCAAAAGATTTTAAGCCATTGGCAAGGCTTTATGACCTTGCCATACTTGCACTAGGTATATTGCGTAAGCAAAAGATTTTAAGCCATTGGCAAGGCTCCATGATTGCTATACTTTCACTTGGTATATTGGCGTAAGCGAAAGATTTTAAGCCATTGGCAAGGTCTGCCTGGCAATTTTAGGAGCCTGTAAAAACAGGCTCTTTACTTTATGTTGAAAGAATGTAAATTTTGCTTTAACTATAGGTTGGGCTGTGCGCAAGCAGGTATAAAAATAGCTTATAGGCAACTTTACGCCTTTAAAAAGCTGCTAAGCCACTGCCATGCAAATACAAAAGAACATATAGTGAGGATTTTTTGTGAGCGAGCCGAAAATAGAATCTACATCTAAGCGTAGCTTGATTAAAATATGCGGGGCAGGCCTATTGACTGCGATTGCCCTGCCACTACTCACAGAACCTTTGTTGGCCTTTGCTGCCAATGCTCCTGCTAGCGCCAATGCTCCAGCCCAAGCCAAGGCAAAAGGCAAAAAAATGCTTGTTGTTTATTACTCTTGGAGCGGTAACACCAAGTATGTAGCAGAACAAATTCAAACGCTTACTGGGGCTGATATTTTTGAGCTAAAAACCGTTGACCCGTACCCAAAAGGCTACCGCCTAACCACGGAACAAGCTAGGAAGGAATTGGATTCGGGCTACCGCCCGCCGCTTTCTAGCAAAATCGCTAACCTAGCCGATTACGACACTATTTTTATTGGCTCACCCAACTGGTGGGGCACTCTGGCTATGCCGCTTTTTACTTTTCTAGATGCCAACAATATGGCAGGCAAAACTGTTGCCCCTTTCATGACTCATGAAGGAAGTGATTTTGGCAAAGCCATTATTGATCTTAAAGTCCTTTGCCCCAATGCCACAATTATAGACGGCCTAACACTTAAGGGCGGGCGAGTGAAGAAATCCAAGCCCGAAATAACGCAGTGGCTAAAAAAAATAGGTATGGTTGACTAAAGGGGGGCCGCTCCCGCTGACCTCCACCGGAGAGTCGTGGTTGAAAGAAATCGGAATGGTTGACTAAAGAAGGGTATGGTTGACTAAAGAAGGGTATGGTTGAATAAAAAGGGGCATGGTTAAAAAAAAAACTGTGTGTTCGACCAAAAATAAACACAGCTAAATGAATAGAACAGGATTAATTAAATCGGCAGTGACCTAATAAGAATTGGCGCTTCTTCCATAAAAACACCGGCTATGCTGGTTTACTAATAAAAATCTTTTAATGCGCTCGCAACTTCTTCCTTTTGCGCTTGTAGTTTTTCAATACGTCTATAATTTTCTTTGTTTGATTTATCTCATGCGGCTTACAGGTGTAAGTGCGGCACAAAATTACCCCAAATTCTACAATTTGACTTAGTACCATATTCAGCTTAAATTAGGCCTTCATAGGAGGCGATATGCGTTTAAGTGAAGATATAAAGCCTATTAGTTATGTAAAAAACAACACGGGTAAAGTGCTGGAGCAGGTTAACAGCTTTGGCCCCATGGTTATTACCCAAAATGGTGAGGCCGCTGCTGTGCTTTTGGGGGTAAAGGATTACGACAATATGCAAGAGAGCCTTGCCCTGCTAAAAATTCTTTCTATGGGTAGCAAGAGCATGGAAGGTGGCAAGGCGATTCCGGCGGAAACTGTTTTTAAGCGTTTGCGCCAGCGAATTAGCGAAGAGAAAGAACAGCGTGGCTAGGGTAGAGATTGCGCCCGAAGCTGCTGCCGATATTACGGCTATTTTTGAATATCTTCTTAGCTCCGCAGGGTTAGAAGCGGCGGAAATACTGCTGGAAGAGCTGAGCGCAGCCATTATGTCGCTAGCCAACTTGCCAGAGCGTGGCAAATACCCGCCGGAACTTTTATCTGTGGGTATTACCCTGTTCAGGGAATTACAATGCCCGCCTTGGCGCATTTTTTATAGGTTAGCAAATGGCGATGTGTGGGTGCTAGCTGTGCTAGACGGCCGGCGGAACATTGCCCAGCTGTTGCCAGAAAGATTGCTGCGTGGGTAAGTAAGCGGATAGGAAGTGTTCAATCGCCAAAGTTAAAGTGTATTTCTATATAGTAACCCCCTCTTTCCCACCTTCACCACAAAAATAATCGCCCTTGCCGCACGGTAGTTCATAAAAATATTAGTATATATTTCAGTGTAATAGCGTGCCAAAAGCTGCTGTAATTTTTAATAAGTTTAATTGACAAGCTGGAGTACTTTTGAGAGTCTCTAGGCACTGAAAATACTGGCGAGGTTAATAGGTAATCTGGTTAAGATTGCCCTGTGCCTGAAGCGTGCAATTTTTCAATATGCCTTTTTTCTTGCTCTTTAGGCAGAGCTTTTTTTAATTTTGCTGCCTAACATAGTTCTTTTAAATTTTTGCAGCTCAACATGGTATTTTTAAATTTTTGCAGCACAGCATGGTATTTTTAAATTTTTGCAGCACAGCATGGTATTTTTAAATTTTTGCAGCACAGTATAATTTTTTTAATTTCCGCTGCCTAACATAGTTTATTTTAAATTTTTCCGCTTAATTGGAGCAATAGTATTATGCCTGTAGTGATTGTAAAGCGCGATGGAACTCAAGTAGATTTTGACTCCAGCAAAATTATGAACGCCATTAGTAAGGCCAATAAAGCTATTGCTGACGAGGAAATGAGTTCTACCGATTTGCTTTTTATTACCGAAAAAGTTTGCAAAGCCATAGCCGAACGTAAGCTAGAAAATGTGGAAGAAATACAAGATGTAGTGGAAGAATCGCTTATTCGCTTTGGTTATGCCAAAACAGGCAAGGCCTATATTCTTTACCGTGCCGAGCATACCAAGCTTAGAGATGCCGAAAGCTACCTCATGGATATTTATAAAAAGCTTACTTGGGCGCCCGCCATGGACGAAGATATTAAGCGGGAAAACGCCAATATAGATACCGATACAGCCATGGGCACCATGCTTAAATATGGTTCTGAAGGCTCAAAATATTTTATAGATAACTACATTTTACCCAAAGATGCCTCTGCGGCGCACCTAAATGGCGATATTCATATTCACGACAAAGATTTTTACATGCTTACCGAAACCTGCTGCCAGATTGACCTTATCTCGCTTTTTAAGGGCGGGTTTTCTACTGGGCATGGGCACTTGCGTGAACCGAACTCTATTGAAAGCTATTCGGCGCTAGGCTGCATTGCTATTCAGGCTAACCAGAACGAGATGCACGGCGGGCAAAGCGTGCCTAATTTTGATTATGCTATGGCTGCTGGGGTTACTAAAACCTTTTGGCGTGAGTATGCTAAATTTTTGGTCTCATACCTGCAAATTAAGAACGATATGGGCGAAAAAGAGGCCGACGAATTGGCAAAAAAACTGCAAAACGCTGTGCCAATTAAGCTTAGCCTTAATAATATGGCTGAATATGGCCTAGAGCTTGTAAAAAAGGCCAGCGACGCAGAACGCCATTTGGCAGAGCAAGCCCACACCTACGCCGCGCGGGAAGCTGTAAAAAGCACCGAACGCCGCACCTACCAAGCTATGGAAGCTTTTATTCACAACCTTAACACCATGAATTCGCGAGCTGGGGCGCAGGTTCCCTTTAGTTCCATAAATTACGGAACCGACACCTCTGCCGAGGGGCGCATGGTGGTGCGTAACTTACTGGCGGCTACTAAAGCTGGGCTAGGCGGGGGCGAAACCTCAATTTTTCCGGTGCAGATTTTTAAGGTTAAAAGTGGGGTGAACTTTAATGCTGGCGACCCCAATTACGATCTTTTTAAACTGGCTATAGATGCTTCAGCCATGCGTCTTTTTCCTAATTTCAGCTTTCTAGATGCTCCCTTCAATGCCCAATATTACAAAGCTGGCGATTATAACAGCGAAGTGGCTTACATGGGCTGCCGCACTAGAGTTATTGGCAATACTTACGATCCAGCACGGCAAGTTACTTGCGGGCGTGGCAACCTTAGCTTTACTTCGGTTAACCTGCCCCGCCTTGGACTAGAATCCAAGGGCGATGTTAAAAAATTTCATGGCTTGCTAGATGAAAAAATTGAACTTGTTTTTCGCCAGCTTATGCACCGCTTAAAAATTCAGGGTGCTAAAAAAGTGCGCAATTACCCCTTTTTAATGGGCGAGGGCATTTGGTTAGATTCTGGAAAACTGGACTGGGACGATACCATTGAGGAAGTTCTTAAGCACGGCACCTTAACCATTGGTTTTATTGGCCTAGCCGAGGCGCTTAAGGCGCTTTTGGGGCAGCACCACGGCGAAAGCTGCGAGGCGCAAGCGCTGGGGCTAGAGATTATTGGGCAGTTGCGTAAGCGCTGCGATGAAGAGTCGGAAAAAACTGGCCTTAATTTTTCGCTCATTGCCACTCCGGCGGAAGGCCTTTCTGGGCGCTTTGTGGGCATAGACCGCAAAAAATACGGCAGCATTTCTGGAATTACCGACAAGGAATATTACACCAATTCTTTTCACATACCAGTATATTACCCCATTAAGGCGCACCAAAAAATTAAGCTAGAAGCCCCTTATCACGCCCTTACTAACGCAGGGCATATTACTTATGTAGAGCTAGACGGCGATACCTGTAAGAATCACGAGGCCTTTGAATCGATTATTCGCTACATGCACGAGCAAGGCGTGGGCTACGGCTCCATTAACCACCCGCTAGATCGCGACCCAATTTGCGGTTATGTGGGCGTTATTAACGGCGCTTGCCCCCGTTGCGGGCGTAAAGATGGTGAAGCAATAGATCAAGCGGTGCTAGATAAACTAAGGCGTAAATACCCCGATATGCCGCGCTGGGAATAGGGCGCGGGTTTGTTAATTTGCCAATAAATATATAAATATATAAATATGTTATATGACTAGGAGCAATTATGTTGTTTTTATTACGCCAACCCGAAGAAGCTACAAAAACTGTAACTAAATTGGTTGGACAAGGTGTTGGCTTTGAACGTACTCGCCGTATTACCGGCTACTTGGTGGGAACAGTAGATCGTTTCAATAACGCTAAGCGTGCTGAAGAAAAAGACAGAGTTAAGCACGGTTCGTAAATTGTAAAAGCGGGCGCAAGTGGAATAAATTGAAATTTTAGCGCCGTAGGCACAGCCAAGCGCCTAGCCTTGCCGTAACGCCCAGAATTTTTTTGGGCAAGTTTTAAGAGTTAACTTTGCCTGACAAGCTGTTGTTAGTTAGCTTTGTTAGCAAATTTTACGATAAATTCAGCAGGCTTGCCAGCGGGGTAGTTAAAATTCCGTCTGGCTAGCTTTGCTTTGGAAGTAAAATGGCACAGGGTTTTGCATTGCGTATAAGCGGCATTGTTGAGGAGTCTATAGTAGACGGCCCTGGCCTGCGTTATACCATTTTTACCCAAGGTTGCCCGCACGCCTGCAAAGGCTGCCACAACCCAGAAACGCACGATTTTTCTGGTGGCTACTTCATAAATACGCATGAAATTATGGCGCAATATGCCGCTAACCCGCTACTTGCGGGCATTACTTTTTCTGGCGGCGAACCCTTCATGCAGGCCGAGGCACTTTGCGAAATTGCCGAGTTTGTGCGGGCGCAGGGTAAATCTGTTTTTACTTACACGGGCTATACTTTTGAGGATCTTTGCAAGATTAGGCTAGGCTGCCCGCACAGTGCAAAGCTTTTGGAACTAAGCGATATTCTTGTAGATGGCCCTTACCTAGAAGACTTGCGTGACCTAGAGCTTTTGTTTAGGGGCAGCTCAAATCAGCGGGTGCTTAGCCGTGAGGATAGAGCGAGGCTTGCGGCAGAATAGCCGTTGCTTAGCTGCTAGGGTTGGGCGAGTCTTGCGGCAGAATAATGATTGTTGTTCAAATCTAATGACTATTCATGGAATAAGGCAAAAGTCTTATTCCATTTTTTTGGTGTTCTATTATTTGATCTTTGAGTATACTTAAGCTTATGAGTGCCCTCACTCTTATCTTTTGCTCACGGGCAGGCTTTTTCCTGCCCAAGATTTAAGGAAAAGCCGTGTATACCAACAAATTTTTGTCTGGTTTAAATGCTATTTTTGCCTCAGGCCGTAAAGAAGAGGTTAGCGCTTACTTGCAAACTAGCTTAACCGAAGCCGAGGCTGCGCACGATGACCCCGCCAGAGTTACTATTCTGAACGAGATGATTGGCTATTACCGCATTACCAGCAAATATGCAGAAGCTATAAAATATGCCAACGAGGCCATAGAGCTTATGCAACGCCTTGGTTATGCTGGTACGGTGGATTATGGCACTACCTTGCTTAACGCTGCCACGGCTTACAAAGCCTCGGGCAATAGCAAGAAGGCGCTGGAGCTTTTTAACGCCGTACTCAATATTTACCGGCGTGAACTAGCCCCTAGCGATGCTCGCCTTGCTGCTCTTTATAATAATCTTAGCGCTATACACCAAGACGCGGGCGATTACGAAAAATCTAGCCTGTATCTTGAAAAAGCCGCCGCTATTTTGTCAAGAATTAAGGGTTCTGAGATTGATGCAGCAACCGTATATACCAATCTTGCCTTAGCCCTGTTTGAACGTAAGCACGAGTTTGAGGCCATGGCTCACCTGCAAACTGCGCTAAAGCTTTTTGAAAGCACGGCCGAGGGTGGCAAGGTAGATTCACGCAATGCACCGCATTATGCGGGGGCGCTGGCAGGCCTTGCCGTGGCTTACTATAGGGTAAAAGAATATGCCAAGGCGGCAGATCTTTATGAAGATGCGCTGGAGCGTATTAAAGATTGCTACGGCGAAAACCGCGATTACGCCGTAACCTGCCGTAATGCTGCGCTGGCTTATGAAGCTTTAGGAAATATAAATAAAACCCACGAATTACGTATTAGGGCAGAAGGCTTACTCGCGGCTTTGGGGCTAAAGGCACACGGTTCTGCCCCTGCCCATGCTCAAGCTGCACCAGTGGTGCAAACTGCTGCGCCAGCGCAAACAGCACATTTAGATCAAGCTGCACAAGCAACACATTCGCTCCAAGCTGTACAAGCCAGCGCAAAGCCGCAAGCGGGCAAGGCCGAGCTAAGCTCTGTAAAAAGCGTTGAAAAATCTAAAAAGGGCAAACATGATCTTAGCCCTGCCGAATATGCACGGCAAGGGCAGAAAAAAATGGCGGAAACACAAGAAACACTGTTGGGAATAAACGAAAATTTGGCGCAAATCCAACTAAAACAGGCGGCAAGCCCAAATGTTTTGCTGGCAGCGCAAGAAATACCGGCAGGTGTAGCGCAAGAAATACCAGCTGGTGCTTCACAAAAAGCAACAATGCAGGGGCTAGACCTTGCCCGCGCTTATTACGAGGCCTATGGGCGCGAGATGATCTGCACGCATTTTTCGGCTTACCAGCAGCGCATTGCCGTGGGTTTGGTTGGCGAAGGGTCAGAATGCTTTGGCTTTGACGATGAAATTTCGCGCGATCACGATTTTGGTCCGTCTTTTTGCCTTTGGCTTACTAGGGCGGATTACCAAAGCTTTGGAGCAGAATTGCAAAAAGCTTATGCTGCTCTGCCCCAAAGCTTCATGGGCTTTTCGGCACGGGTAGAAAGTGCGCCTACTCATGCGGGGCGGCGCATTGGCGTGCTGTGCATAGAAGATTTTTACCGCAAATACCTTGGGCGGCAAGATGCTGGCCTTAGCCCCGTGGAATGGCTACGCCTGCCAGAAAATTCGCTGGCTACTGCCACAAATGGTGCAGTTTTTAGCGATCCGCTGGGCGAATTTACTCGCATTAGGGAAGGCCTTTTGGGCTATTACCCTGAAGATGTGCGGCTAAAAAAAATTGCCGCTAGGGCTGCGCTTATGGCGCAATCTGGGCAGGTTAATTACGCCCGCTGCATGAGCCGTGGCGAAAGTGTAGGGGCTTTTATGGCGCTTGGCGAATTTGTAAAACAGGCTAGCTCCATGGTGTTTTTGCTAAACAGGCGCTATGCCCCGTTTTATAAGTGGACGCACAGAGCCATGCTTGGCTTGCCGCTGCTGCCCAAGGCCGCCGCACTGTTACAAAAACTAGCAGTTGCGCCAATTAGCGAGGCTAACTGGCATTTTGCCCCGCCGCAAGAAATGGTGCGGGTAATCAATCTGCATGACCCTAACGTTGCACTTATTGAAGAACTTTGCCACATGGTTAAAATTTGCCTGCGCAGTGAAGGCCTTAGCGATGCCAGCGATGATTTTTTGATTCCGCATGCAGAGGCTGTAAGCGTGCGTATTGCTGATTCTGCAATCCGCTCCTTGCACCTTATGGAGGGCTAAGATGAATAATCTGTGTCTGAAGTCGTGGCTGAAGCTTCTTTATGCGCCTTATGGAGGGCTGAGATGAATGACCTAATTAATACTATTGTGGCGCTAGAGTGGGAAGACTTTCAGAATGTGAATAACGTAGGCGGGCGAGCCTCTTGCCAAAACGACAAGAGCACCTTTAGCATAAACCGCAAAAGCCAGTTTATGGCTTGGAACGAAGTAAGCCTAAAAAGCTACCTAAAGGATTTGCGCGAGGCCAAGGCCAAGGGGCGCAACCTTTTAATGGAAAAATACGCCCGCATGATGGCCTTTACGCACCCAGACGAATATAAAAAGCTAGAGCCGCAATTGCCACTCATTTCGCCCGATGCACGGGCGCTGGTAGATGGTATAGTCTATGCCCAAATAGCTTGGCAGCGTGATTTTGTGCAGGCCTACCCCAAGCTGGCCTTGCGAGGCCGCCCAGTGCAAAGTGGTAAGGGTAATTCTGCTCACAGTGGCGCTAGTG
Source organism: Halesus radiatus (assembly GCA_022606495.2). Taxonomy (NCBI): domain Eukaryota; kingdom Metazoa; phylum Arthropoda; class Insecta; order Trichoptera; family Limnephilidae; genus Halesus; species Halesus radiatus. Next base: position 11,041 of record JAHDVE020002680.1, read on the forward strand.
ATTCGGCTTGTAGTGCTACTGGTGCCTCTGTGCAAAGCGTGCAAAACGTTAAAAGCTGTTTGGCGCAAAGCGGCAAGGGCGATTCGGCTTGGGTCACCTCGTTTGAAACTTATTTGCGGGGCGAGCTACTTACCTATTCCATAGAAACTCTTGGCCTTTACGCCACCCATATTGCAAGGCTTAAGCAGCAAAGTGTAAATATGAGCTTTGTTTCTATGGAATATATGGTTACTCTTAGTGGTTTTGGCTCGCTTCAAGATGCGGAAGCTGCATCTTGAAAAGCGCAAATTGTACTTTAATAGCTGAAAGCCATAGGCGCATTTAAGCTGAAAGTGCAACACCTGTTGTTTAATTGTTAGCATAATCCAAGAAAGCTGCATTTAAGTATAAAAAAAGCGCAGGCTCTGCTTATTAAAAGGTAGATCCTGCGCCTAGTTTTTTAAACTAAGCAGTTAGGGCAATAGCCCCTTGTGCTAGGCTTTTGGGCTTAAGGGTTCCAAGGCTGCTTGCCAGCGGCTTTAAGAAACTGGTTAATGGCATCTTTACCGCCAACAAAATCAGCCATTTCTGGCCATACCTTAGTAAGGGCGGCCTTCTTCCATTCGGCTTCATCGGTTAGCTGGTAAATTTTTACGTCTTCTTTAATTAGCTGTTCTTTAGCGTTTCCGGCTTCTGCAATCTGGTACTTTAAAACTTCGTCTTGAGCATATTTGCCCGCATCAATCATCAGTTGCTGCTGTTCTTTGCTCATTTTGCGCAGTACACGTTCACTCATAACCATAGGTTGCAGTTGGTAGGTATAATGCACTTCAGTAATAAAACGTTGGTTAGCCTCGTTAAACTTCATAGCTAAAAAGCCAATATAACCGTAGCACTGGCCGTCTACAACACCTTGCTGTAGCGAGGTAAAAGTCTCGGCCCAAGAAATTGGAACTGGGCTGCCGCCAAAGGCTTTGTAAGCGGCAATAAGCACTGCGCTTTGTGGCACGCGAAATTTTAGACCTTGCATGTCTGCCATTTTGGTAATGGGGCGCTTGGAGTTGGAGATGTAGCGAAAATCGGTGTAGGTCCAGCAAAGAACACGAAACCCAGCTTTAATAGTGTAGCTATTCATAAGGTCGGCTGGTGCACCATTGGTGGCAGCCACCACTTCGTCTAGGTTGTCAAAAAGGTAAGGTAGGGTGAGCACGCCGGTTTCTTTGGCAAAAGGTACAATGTTGGCAATACCAACCACGCTTATGGGCAGGGTGCCAGCGCGCACGTTGTGAATAGTTTCAGTTTCGTCGCCCAAGGCGCCAGAGAAAAAGAGCTGAATTTGAATATCGCCCTTGGATTTTTCTTCTGCGTATTGCTTAAAGGCTTTTGCGGCAACGCCTTGTTCAGAATTTTCAGGGTCGCCCACTGCCACGCGCAGGGTGGTTGCAGCAAAAGCGGTGCTGGCAAAAAGTAGTGCCGCAATGGTGACAAAGGTTAGAATAATGCGTTTCATAAACTTACTCTCCTGATTAAAAGTCTAAAAGATTATTTCTAGCTCGCTTGGCACACCTCTATTTTAAAAATAAAGAAATGCCGTGTTAAATTGTTGCAGGTATATAGCCATATCTATGTCTATTAAACCAAATACCTAGAGAATTTTAAATTAAATTATGCAAATCATTTTGCTTTTGTAAACCTTGTAATTATGGGGCTTTTAAAAGAAATCACTCCCTTTAGCTGCCGCCGGCAACAAATTTTTAGGCAATTTTAAAAATAGTAAGCTTTAACTACATTGCGGCCTCTACGCCCTTAACCATGCCAGGCAGCCAGAGAACAATTTGGGGGAATATAACGAGAATAATGATTGCAATTATGTTTACAGCAACCATTGGCAGCGCCTTAAGCGCCACCTGCTCTAGCGAAGCCTTAGAGATACCTGAAGCAATAAAAAGGTTCTCGCCCAAGGGAGGGGTTGAGAAACCCACACCGCAACAGCAAACTAAAATTATACCAAAATGGATAGGGTCTACCCCATAAGCCCGCATAACGGGCAGCAGCACAGGCGTTACCAGCAAAATTATGGCTAGAGTTTCCATAAACATACCTAAGAAAAGCAGCAATAGCACTACAAAAGTCCAAACTACATACACGTTTTGGGTGTAGGCAAGAATGAAATTGGCTATCTCAATTGGTATGCGATATTCGGTAAGAATTCGGCCAAAAGCGTAGGCAGTAAATACTATTACCAGCACACGGCCGGTAAGCCACGAAGTTGTGTTTAAGTTGCGCATAAAAGCTTTTAAATTAAGCTCTTTGTGAACAAATATGCCAATAATAATGGTGTAAAATATTGCTACAACTGCGGCTTCTGTTGGGGTAAACCAGCCTTGGTAAATTCCGCCTAAAATAATTAGCGGAGCCAGTAGCGACCAAATTCCCTCACGCAGCGCACGAAGCAACTCTAGAAATGACCACTCTAGGCCACTTGTGGTATCCATCTTGCGGCAAAGAAATATGTGCACAAGGCTAAGAGCTATGGCAATCATAATGCCTGGAATAATACCCGCCATAAACATTTTAGAAATAGATTGCTGCCCAGCTACGCCGTAAATAACCATAGGTATGCTGGGTGGTATAATAATACCTATGCCGCCAGCTGTAGCCGTAGCGGCCGCCGCATAACCAGCGCTATAGCCGCGCTTCATCATGGCGGGAATCATTAACATGCCAACTGCGGCAGTGGTGGCTGGGCCAGAGCCAGAAATAGCCCCAAAAAATACACAAGAAAGTGCAGTAGATACCGCAAGGCCACCCGGAATGGGGCCGACGATGTTTTCGGCAATATGCACTAGGCGTTTAGAAATGCCCGCCGATTCCATAAGCGCACCTGCCAGCACAAAGCAAGGCAAGGCCATAAGCGGGAAAGAGGTTAATGACGAAGCTGCCATTTGGATCATTGCATTTAGATCGGTGCCTACAATGGCAAACACAGCCATGGCTGAAACGCCCAAGGCAACCATAATTGGCGTGCCTAAAATGAGCAGAAAAGTAAAAATGGCAAATAGTATTTCGGCAATTTGTACAGAATTTAGTTCAGTCATGGTTATTCTCCGCCAGCTAAAGCTTGGGTGCTTTCTTCAAGAGCCTGTTGGTCGGGGTCAATAGGTTCACGCCCCAGCACAAACCGTTCAAAGTTTACCTGTATAATGCGAATAGCCATGAGCGAAAAACTTATGGGAAAAATTAAATAAACTTTTGATAAGTTCCAATCTAAGGCAGGGGTATAATATGGAAATTCAGCTAGATCTATTACTGCAAGGTAGCCATACCAAGCCATGGCCAGGCAAAACGCTAGCCAAACCATGTCGCTAAAAAGCATGCATACTTTGCCCACAATGGCTGGTAATTTAGCAAACTGCATTGTTACCCTGTTTAGGGCGCAAAGGCGGGTGGCGTAACAAGCGCCAAAAAGAATAAACCAAAGAAAGGCGTAACGGGCAACTTCTTCTGTCCAGTGCAAATTGCAGTCAATGCTGCGTAAAATAATTTGCATTAGGAGCGTGACAACAAAAAATACAAGTAAAACTTGGCAGACATAACTTTCAAAATGATCCAGAAGGCTAAAGACAATTGCTCTTGGAGATTGCTTAAGTTTTTTCATGAACACCTGCTTTGTTTAAAGGCTTAAGGCGCGGCTACCCAGCGGCAAATATGCACATTTTGCTGGCTCTGCGGCTTGCCTAAGGGCAGCCGCGCCTTCGGGCTAATAATGTTCTTTTAGTAAAGCTAAAATTTGCTTAGCGTTGGCTTTGCGGGGGTTATTGTCTATAAGCCTTTTGGCTCCTGCGGCACGATCAGCAATGCCTGCAAGAGCTTCTTCGGGCACGCCGTGTGCCATAAGGCCAGAGGCAATGCCCACATCTTCAAGCAGTTCATACATGGCCTCAATGCCTGCGCGTGCAGTGTCTAGCGCATTGCCACAAGGTTCAACGCCTAAAATTTCAGCAACAACTGCATATTTTTCTGGGGCTGCAATGCAGTTAAAAGTCATACCCATAGGCGTTATAGCTGCTATAACCAAGCCGTGCGGCAGCTTGCTCGTGGCGGGTAGGTTGGTGCCCACCGCATGAATAATTCCGTTTTGAGTTTGCGAAAAACCCATGCCTGCCAAAGTTGCACCATAAAGCATGCCGGCTCTAGCCTCTAAATTTTGCCCATTTGCATAGGCTTTGCGCAGGTTGGCTGCAACAAGGCGCATGGCTTGCAAGTTAAGGGCATCGGTAAACGGTGTAGCCGCAATACCTACAAAAGATTCCATGGCATGCACAAAAGCATCAACCCCAGTCATGGC
>JAHDVE020002681.1:0-74597 GCA_022606495.2 Halesus radiatus
TTACCGTGAATACGGTGTAATGCCTGATTAGATACACATAAACTAATATTCAGATGTCAATTTCGTCGGCACAAACTCTTCGATGCAAAACCACCTCGCCTGAAAAAGGAAAAACATTGTATTGTACACAATACATTATTAAATATTACCAATGAATAAATACTACGAATGTTGTCAACTTATTATTTCATACCTTGAAGAAAATTACATTATCATATCAAATGTACTAACTTCAATAATTGATATTTCAGTCGATATTCCCGCGGGTGGTGGCGGTTTCTTCAGGCCTCGATTAAATATTAAACAAGTGTCACGGCTAATCACAACGGTTGCTCGACAATAGTAAATGTATAACTTTAAAGGAGTTTTAATTTATAGTCATTTTTATTGGAATACACCGCACAAGAGTTGGGACTGCCAAAAATATGAAGTGATTCGCACTTTAATTTATGCCTAACAAAATTAGTTGGATTGATCGCCAATCAAGGTGAACAATGTCACTAATGTACAGAGCGGTGCAAATTTACCAGGACAAATGGGGAATTTATTTGCATCACCTCAAGATGCGTGGTAGGAATAGTTATTATATGCCTTGAAATTATGTTAAAAAAAATAATTTTTAATTATTAATTATTTTAATTGAGATTTAAGAACCTCATCGTAATATTTAATCATTGAAGAAGATAATATTAACATAACCTAAATGAAAGATGAAACCGGATAAAAGGACAGAAACTCAAAATATTTCAGTCGCGGTTGCCCCGGAGCAGAAACATTTTTAAAAACATAATAGTAAACAGTACCGTCAGCAATAAAACAAATTTCAAGTCATAAATAAAATCAATATTAGAAAGCAGGGGAACTCACTCCCGACATCGATGCTATATACGAGGTGTGTTCAAAAGAAAAAGTGAATTTTGAATTTTCGCGGGCATTCATTCGATTATCGATTTTTTTTTTGGTTATGTTGGTACACAAATGTTTATCATATCTTAGCATTATCAGCCATTTTGGATCAGTGGTTTATTTTTCACAACTGGAAAGGTTAGTCACGTTTTTGGGTGTTCTTCGATTTTTTATTTAGGTTCGTTTTCTGAGGCATCATGAGTCCGATTGAAGTGAAATTTTAGATTCGCTTTATTTTCTATGTCCTCATCAACATTTCTTCAAAAAAAATTATTCTTTTTAGAAAAAAATTGTTAATTCTATGGAGGAATTTCCTAGTTTTGGTGGGAACTTGAAAGCCGTTTTCAGGGTCATCATCAGTCCGATTAAAGTGAAATTTTAGATTTGCTTTGTTTTCTATGTCCTTATCAGCAATTCTTCAAAAAATAAAAAAAATCGATGTTTTTCGATTTTTTACAATTTTTTTTTTAGTAAAAATCGAAGAAAAAACAAAACGTGACTAACCTTTCCAGTTGTCAAAAACAAACCACTGATCCAAAATGGCTGATAATTCTAACATACGATAAACATATGTGTACCAACATAACAAAAAAAAATCGATAATCGAATGTACACAGCCCGCGAAAATTCAAAATTCACCTTTTCTTTAGAACACACCTCGTATACCATAGATTTAGTTTTAATTGTGCCAATCTGACGATACCCGTGATAGGGTGAAACCGGTCCGGTCGAAAATAAATAATTGGAAAGGGGTTACAAAGGTTTTTTAATTTTAAAAAATATATTTTTTATGTACTCAGTCCTTTCCATCTCTTTCCGCGTAATATAATTTTATTTTGCCAAACCTACTCTAGGCATCTAATATATTCAAATTAAACTAAAAAATTCACATCAATACTTGTAACATATTGTATAATTATAATTATAATATATACACGTGTACACCTCAGCACAGGTTCTCCTAATGAGATGTTTATGAAACATAATTTTCGATTGATAGTACCACCTTCTCAAACCCACCTTGCACTTCACATTACAAAACACCATACAAATACGATGCACCTTTATTGTACTTTTTATTATGAAAAATGGTACTGTATAATGTATAGATATAATTAAATAAATAAACAAATATACATAACACTGATGCACATATGATTGCTGTTTTTTAATCATTTTTTTATTGGATCCTACGTCTCTGCTAATAATCATTATAATCATATTGAACTCTTGGTCTTTGGATCAACCAGCATGTTTAAATCCTTTATATTTTTATGCAATATCAAAGAAGTCCCTATTATAATTGAAAAACAACAAATATCAAAGCTTCAGGGTTTATATTTCATTTGTTCGTCGATTTTCTCAGAGGAAAATAATATCTACTGGTTCGGCAAATGATTTCCGAGTGGGTTTGCGGAATTTCCCGATGGCTTAGAAATATTTTCTTGGGAACTTTCCATTGTGGGATTCTAATAATTGATTATAATGCGAACAGCTTCCTTGAAGTTTCGAAGCATTTTCAGACCAATCGTATCGTGGCTCTGTAAAAACTAGGAAATGTTTTTAAACATTTTTCTGGATCTGAAAGAAAACATAGACTTTGGGTGGGAATGCTGTGTTTATTCTACTGATGGAAATTCTTCAATGGAAAGTTCTCCGAAGAACTAGCTTTATCGATCACAACTGGGAGAAACACCAAACGCGTTGCCAATATTTTATTATTTTATTTACACGCACAGAGGGCTATTACATAAAAGCATTTTTTTTTAATTTATCAAAATACAGGAAACAGAAAAGATAAATAATAAAAATTGAAGTTCATCCAATAAAAACAAAATCAAATAAAAATATGTAATCATTATAGAAAATAATATTAACATAACCTAAATGAAACATGAAAACGGAAAATCCCAAACCCCCAATCTGTCCCAAATGCGACTGAAATCTTTTTATTTTCTGTCGTTTTTTTCCGTTTTCATGTTTCATTTAGGCAATGTTAATATTATTTTCTACAACGATTAAATATAAAATGAGGTTTTTAAATCTCAATAAAAATAAATAACAATTAAAAATATGTAAAATTGTAGTTAACAATAAATACATGAAAGTACATTGTTGTTGATTTTTTTTTGTTAATACACTTAAATAAAAAATAAAAATGCACAAACACTAACAAAATACAAAAAAAAAAAACAGAAATTATCTAAATAATGAATAATAGTGTTCCGCCAATATCACAAAATCAATATTAACAATAATAACATTTAAGTTAACAATAATTTATAAACTGAGTAGAAATAGCTCGTTCGTACTTTTTGAAGCTTGTCAAGTTCAAATTATTGTCAACTACATCCATATGGTTTAAATATTTGTTACCAAGATTGTGTAAACGTTGTATTGGGGAACTTAAACAGTGGTTGGAAAGAGACATACATACATAAAATGATGATGTTTGTCTAGTAGTTCGATTGGGTACGTGCAGACTGATAAAATGCAGGTGTTCAGAACAATCAAATTTAGAGCTAAAAAAAATTTAGGTCGTTTATTTTTCATCTGTTTTCTGTAGTTGGTATATAAAAAAATATTCAAATTAAAAAAATATTTATTGCACAAATAAAAGCAAAAAAGTACAAAGAGTATAGCTTATAGGTACATCCTATCTCTTACAGTTAGCCCACAAAATACATGTATGTTTATATAAATAAAAAAAAATAAAAATACGTTTATACATAAAATATAGATAAGTTTAATCTAAGTGCGTTCAATCGATGTGTTCAAAGTATTAATTTAATTCAATGCAATGGAAAGTAATGCTTTTTTGGTTTGAAAATTTGATGGCCCAAAAACATCATAGATGATTTAGGTAAATACTACAAGTAGAACACACCTTGGTCTCTTGTTTAACTGGGCATTTTTTATAAGACTAGAAAAAAATAGTATCAGAACTAAAAAAAAAGTTAAACTACAAAATCTCGTATTTACGAACTCTTTTTCGTCATGTGGCAAATTCAAATTTTTTTAAATTTTTTTTTTTTTTTTTAATTTAAGTTATATTCATAACCGAACAATATTTTAATATTTATGCGTGAGCTTTACAAAATAAAATAAAATACGCATTTTGATGATGTTTTTTTTGCGTAAATTGAAACATGCGACCGGTGTTAAGTGGGAATTTCAACCTTTTCGCCATCTGCATAAGGAGTGCATGATTTCGTTCGAATTTTAGGAAGTGGATCCCCTTAAGTATAGTGAATTTTGTTCAGAAGGAATGGTTTTAGTGATGATATTAAAATAGAAGTAGATCGTGTGTTTGTTTGATTTATCGTGGAACTGTTAAGAAAACGTCGTTTTGCCGACCCGTTTTTCACTCAATTTAACTGTGAAATGTTTTGCTGGCTTTGGCGTTTCCTCCCTCCTGCGAGACGGGCCACTTGAAAACCTTGGTCTTATTGTGAGACTGAATTTCGGATCAGGCTAATGCCACTTCAAGCAACGCATTGTTTCTGAATGTTAGTGTTTCACCAGTGCTTCACGACTATATACAACTTAAGATCTATTCTCATCTACCAGCACAGCGCAGTGCAGAACATTACAGTGCAGACACGACAACATTATTTGCTTACATGATCTATGAAAACGTTAATAATATCACAGCGTATGTAATCCGCGCATGCACGGGCCAACACCGGCCGAGATTGTCGGCTAGAATATTTTAACGGTACTGGTGGTTACTGGTGAGGTCTGCGACTGCGCAATTAGTGTGAACAAATACTGTTAGCACACCCATCGTCGCATCGCCGTCAGTTGGCGTCAATAGACGCAGATATTACTAACACCAAGATGATGGAAAACGAATAATAATAATGTGGGAATAGAATTATAAAATCACGACAATCACGCTCAATTGACAGTTCAGTTTTCAACCCTATTCGCGTCTGTACTGTGTCTGTGCTGTGCTGCACGGTGTAATGTGAATACTCGCATCCGTGGCGTTCCTGCGTTGTACTGTTCTGCACTGCGCGGTGCTGGTAGATGTGAATAGAATAGACCTTAACTTTGCTTAAAATATACCCTTTAGACCTCCACCCAGTATCCACAAAGATAAAATGTTAGGGCCTTGGGAGTGAAGTTAATATAAAAATAAAATATTGCTGTTTCAGCATTCGAGAATTTCTGAATTTACCCTTTTTCAGAAGTCAGTTACACGAGTCTCTTACGCAACGTGTTTGCTACGAAGTTGAGTGCTTATGCGTACATTCCACATACGTTACTTACGTGGACTGGGCATCATTCGGCCAGGCGTGATTGATCACATTATTTATCTCGTCGAATAAAATATACAGAAGCGGGCATGTTTAAAATTCAGGTCGAAAAGTCGAGAGAGAAAAGTTTGGAATGGAACATTCACAAATAGGATAAACATTAGCATGGATAGATCTGATACTCTGGAACAGTGATGCATAGCCTTTTTAGCAGGCGGGCCAATTTATCAATTGTGAACATGTTTCCCAGGCAGGGGGTAGGGTACATACAGCTTGACATGGTTAACTTTGCAGTCGGTGATATCGCTAGCCTACTTGAACGGTAACTTTTTAATCAAATGAAACACTCAAACTTTGTTTAAACTACATTTATTTTATACGCCTACCGGTTTCGGAACAACCGTTCCATCCTCAGGGCAAGTGTATACTGAACAAAATTATGGAAAAAAATAGTACATGGCACAGTGGGGGTGGAGGGCGTGGCTAGGGATTAGTAAAGAGTGGGGGAAGAGATGGAGATTGAGGGAGGGGTGAAAGAAAACATATTTAGAATGGGGCTGTAAGTTAGGTTTTTTTGATTATTAATAATAGAATCATTATTATTGAGGGATTTCTTAATTTCGAAGGCTTCTAAATTATCTAAGCGTTTTCTATTACTATTAATGTGAAGAATATTGATCCCTGTATTTTTTAACAAAACTATGAGTGTTTGAGATAATACGGTTCGCGAATTCAGAAAAAATATTATTTTTAAGACATCTTAAGTGTTCTTTGATTCTAATGTCGAAATTACGGCTTTTTTTCCAATATAGAATGAGGAGAAGTCGTTACAATTTAGTTTATATATACCGGAGTGATTCAATTTATGGTCTCAAAAAATTTCCAAGTTTATTCCTTGTATAAAAAACCGGTTTAATATTAGAAGGGAGATTTTTGGAGCATTGAACTGAAAAATTATTAATATATAAAATCTTACGCCATTGTTTAATATCATTATTATTATTTGTATTGCATAAATATTTATCTCTTGAAATTTAGTTGATTTTTTTATTTAGGATTTTATCTATTAAATTTGGCTCATATCCGTTATTTACAGCTATTTTTTTTATTATTCAAAGTTCCGATACCAGTTAATTTATTATATAAAGACCGATCACAGCGCCATTTCTTGACAAACCAAAATAATAAAAAAATTCGTGCTTGCGAAAAAACGCCGCAGGCTAAAATTTAGCTAGTTTCAAATTCGAACCAATAAACTGTATTTATTTTTACCGTTCGAAAAGTCAGGTTCCAAGCAAAATTTTGTCATGAAATCTTTTGGAATTTAATAAAACTAAAGCCTTTAAATGCATTAAACATAGATCCCAACAAAAAAAGTAGTTTTTTTGTTGGCATTTATCTCAAACTCCAAAAATTTTTCGTATTTTTTTAAAAGCTTGTTATTTTGAGCGGCCGATTAAAAACTTTGAACACCTCTCCCTCTAAACCCGCAAAACAGAACAGAAACTTTTTTGTTTTTTTTTTACCACGTACATTTTTTAAAATATTTTATTTAGCCATGTGGGCCATACGAAAAGGCTCGCGGGCAGCGGGTTGTGCATCACTGCTCTACAATATTTATCTATCTATAACTGTGTCAGTTAATTTATTTGCGTTGCCGTATCATCGTCATAATAAATACGTGGGTACTTGCTTATGTATTTAGATACTTAACTAACAAACTAATTAACCAACTAACTAATTTACTAACTAACTACGAATGGAAAGTTACAAACATATTTACATTCACTCACCGTTTCGTATGCTCTAATGTTGTTCTAAATCTGGCACGTCCCGATTCAAGTATTTGATACACTCGATCGTGCTAGATCTTCCTAGGGCGTCCCCCATCTATTCGTCCTTGCATTCTCTTTCGAAACGTCTCATTCGTAATCACTGTAATATTCCTTATACTGTTGCAGATATTGTATCTAACCACACATGTGTCTCAGGTGTTTTATTGTTTTGTAGATAAACTAACTAACAATCACGCCGTTTCTCCGCAGGGGTAGCCAGAGAGGACGGACCGCCAAACAACTCAATCTTGGCATACACTTCTTGCTTCATTCACATTCATAAAACGCCTCATACATTCTCTTCTGTTATTCCGACTTCTGACATGGCCCGACTCAAGTATTTGATTCACTTGATCGTGTCATGTCTTCCTCGGGCGTCCCCGGCTCCTTCTTCCATTCACATTCGCGTCATACATTCTTCTTACACTCCTTTTTTCGTTCATTCGTTCTACATGCCCAAACCAACTATGCGTCCCTTTCTTAATTTTACTCATTACGCTTACATCAGCCTTGCATTCTTTGCAAATCTCAATATTTGTTTTGTAAATGCCTAATAAATAGCTTTTTTTTGACAAGGAGGTGAATGGTATATTGTTACTGTAAGGGAAAATCTGATCTCGAACTCATCAAATTAAAAGTATTTCGTTAATTACAGCATCATTCACGACGAAGTTTTCAGCGCGATGAAATTTTCTCCATCGCGATTTATATAGAATCTGACAGAAGTGTACCTATACACGGAATTTGTAGTCCGTTTCGTTGAACAACAAATTGCAGATAAAAAGTCCGTGCAAATTCAATGACTACAGAGCACACCGTTCTAATATTTTGCGGTTCCAAACAAACAGTGCATTGCATTAAAGTAAATATCCTATAATAACAATAAAAAATAATATATGTTCTATGTTCATGTATTTTTTTTATACTCCCCCTGTCTCAATGGGGATATCCTGTGTTGAGACAAGCTAGTTTACAAATATTTTTATTTTCTCGTTAATTTATTCAATAAAATTTGTAAAATAATCGGAAATATTTAAATGAGTTAATGACGTTAATAGGAAGAATACATAAAAGTTATTTTATTGAAATGTCGGGAAAATCTTATATAGGTATCTAGTTAAAGTGTAAATTTCAAAATGAGAACATCTACGGGTCATTATTTAAGCCATGGCACATTATCAAAGTTTTGTACATTGTGCACAATACTCGTATATGGAGCTTCCTATGCAATATCTACATAAACAACTATTGGTCGCTTAGCAATGTTTTTAAAGAACCTACACCGATCGAAGTTGTTTTCTGGCATGCTTTAAGATGTTTTTTTTTCTAATTAACTCTGTAGAATTCTAAATACGAACTTTTTTTAAATTTGTACAATGCCATGATAAAAAAAATTACTGTTGAACTCGGCGCAAATGGCCTAGCGCCAAATTCCAAATCAAGTCTCGACGTCGAACAATTCACTCCTTTGAGAAATGTAATAAAGCAAGCCTTGCGACTGCGGGATGCCTTTCAGAGGCCCTCTTCACCGGTTATTACCGACCTGATCTCCTCTTATTGCCGATCTGATTACCGGTAATTACCAGAATTTGCCACCATTTTTCCAAAGTAAACAGTTTTAGTAAAATTGGCCTTCGATTTTTTTTTATAAGACGATTTAAACAGTGGCGTTGCCACAAACTTTTAGGGCTACCCGTTGCATAACGTACACTACCTGTAATATAAAAATATTATAAAAATGTTAACATTTTTGGTCTTTAATTGAAAAAAAGCGTCATCGGACGGCAAAATGACGTGTACATTTTTTACTCAAAATATCTTCAGGAATCGCTGGTTAACGTGTGTTGGGTGCGTACAAATACGTACGTGCGTATACAAACTGTATATTACTTATGTTGATCATATCTTATATATCTGAATTCGATTATTTTGCAAAAATGCTCAATTTCTCCGGCCATCCTGAATTTCTAGAGTTCTGCACAGATTTACTTCAAAATCGATATTCGGAAAATTAGCGTGAACAATAACACAATAGGCAACACTTTCCGCTAATAATGATAGAGTAGAAGCATTTTTTAAATTCATTTAGATTTTTCTTGCCGGGGATAATTGCCTTTACGATTAAACAATAAAATAGTACCTGCGTAGATACATAATATGAACTACTTCGTTTACACCACTTTTAAACTTTATTAATAATGACACCACAAAGTACATTTATTGGAGAAAATATATAAATAAATTTAATTATTTCGCTACGCCACTGGCTCCACCGATAGATCTACAGCATCTCGTCCCAGACACGTGTTATCAAAATAATAATCAAATGCTCATTAATTATTATTAATATATTCGTACCTGCCATCTTTAATGCGACTGGAGTGGTGGATTGAACTTTTGGTTGAAATTTCGCCGTTTCGTGTTAATCGTAAAATGGGGTAAGCAGAACGAGTAACTGGAAAAACCTTTTATGTATATTGTCTTTGGTTTTTCCGATATGCCTTATAGTTACTTGAAATCGGATACGACAGCAATGGAGTTGAATCAGAACATAAACTAGTTAAATGTGAACGCGATGGAGTTGCATGGAAATCGCTCTTGGGGTGATTTTATCACGAAAACGAAAGGGAACAAGGTGAAAATGAATTAAAAGACAAAAAAGGTGAACAGAAATCCAATAAAGGTGAATAAGATGACGATGGAGGTGAATGAAATTACGAAGGAAATTGACATCTAAAAGCAAAGGGAACGCGATGAAGATTGATTGGGAATACAATAGAGAAAATTAGGAACACAAACTTTGGGAGGTTAACAAACGGATAGCAATCTTTGGAGCATAGGTGTTAGATGGGAATGCTGTCCTTGTTCTACTGGTATTTCAATGGAAACTTCTCGGAGAGACTAGTCATCGATCCCTTCGGTACCGGTGCACAGTCTGGAAAAACGTCAAACGCGCGCCCAACATTTGACCACAGTTGATATTTGTCGTTTCTACGACTCGTTCTTGAGTTAAAAAGCTCGACAGAGGAATTATTTGCCGACCTCTGTGTTACCTTCCTCCTACAACATGGGTCTCTTCAAGACAGTCCACACAGCATCCCCAAAAATGACATAGATCCTGAGGGAAATTATTTTCGTCAATGACTCCTGTGTGGAGTTAATATGAAAAAAAAAACACAATGGCCGTTTCCAGATAGGCAATATAACGGACGTGAGCCACTCCAACTAACAAATGAATTATTAAGCCGTCAAAAGGGCAAAATAAAGTATACGATATCAATTGTGACTATAATGGTGTATTCGGGATTTTCCATCAATGTTCAAGTTTTAGTTGACTTACTTGCCAGTTGGGCTCACGCGCGGCCAAATCTGTACAAAGCTGACTGAGATACTTGAATGCTTGGAACATGATGGATGTGAATGGAAATGCAATGCAGGGGGTGGGAACGCAGTAGAGATAAATGGGAACCTGAATGAGATGAATGGGAATACGAGTCGATACTGTTTTACATTTTCATCGGCTACTCATTGAATTCAGTTGCAAGTTCTTCCATTTTACGCTAAAATGTTTTATCATTTGATTTTCTGAAGACAGAATATTCCGTTTTTGTCCCGTATTCCCGGTAATAGAATAACAGGAATAGATAAACGAGAACCGATAAATTATGTTTGTGAAATTTTGATAACAATTGAACAAAGTCGTCTTTTTACGATGCCACGTGCCAGATTACAGTCACATTTTCCTACAATATTGCTTTGTATTACAGAGATTTCAATCTTAAATCTGAAGATTTTACGGTCTCTACACTTTACAGTGTCTGCGCATTTAGCAATGGAAAAAAAGGACCGCAGGTAGCTATGAAATCGTAATACGTTACCGGAATAAATTGGACCTACTTTGAATAAAGTACCTACGGAGATAAGATACCAAACTCGTCGCTGGTATTGAGCGTTCAAATCTCAAGTATAACAATATACTAGGTGTGTTCAAAAGAAAGGGTGAATTTTGCATTTTCGCGGGCTGTGACATTCGATTATCGATTTATTTTGGTATGTTGGTACACATATGTTTATCATATGTTAGAATTATCAGCCATTTTGGATCAGTGGTTTGTTTTTGACAACTGGAAAGGTTAGTCACGTTTTTGGGTGTTCTTCGATGAACCTCTGGTTTTCGAATGGAAATTTAATGGTAAGAGTTTCTTTTTAAAATTGCTGTAGTTTAATATTCGTTCTTCATTTTATAAAATATCGAGGCATAACAAAATTTTTACCAGTATTCGACAACGAAATCGTATTTTTGTGGGTGTGTTTTCTTACAAATTTTATCGGATGTCTCATACACCGCTAAATAGAATACAATTTTAATGATAAAGTAACACAGATAGCAATTTAAAATAATGCTCCTTGGTATATATGTATTCACAAAAAATCCTAATGTACACGCTATGAATGCCGTCTTCGAACATTGCGACGCGATCCCCTCCTTCCTAGCTTGCTAGAACATATTCAAACATATCTTCCTAAGCCTTTAGAGTCCCAAGATATTTCCATAACCCGACAAACCCCTCGGTTCAACTAGCCCTGTTCAACTCTAATAAGATTCAAAGAATATGTAACGGAAAACAGAAAAGAAAAATATAGAGTTGCAATCGAGATTCGAACTCGGGACCTCTCCTTTAACCGGGCGGAACGCCACTATCTACTGTGCTACCGAAATCATGGAAGAAACTAAATATTTTTTTGAAATTCACAAATCAAAGAAGTCATTTATAAGATGTGTTATTTATTTATTTTGGAAAACCAACAGTTTACAATAATTATTATGCATGGAAAATATGTTTTAAAAATTAACCAGTAGTAGGTTTTCACTTAAGAATTTAAATTATTCAATTAAAAAAAGTTACAAAGTTAGCCTATGAGGTTAGGATTATGGGAGGGAGGGGAAGGGAAAGGATCTAGTCTGTGTGGAGTAATATGTATTGTGTGAATATTATTTATTGATTTTAGGTTTGAAATTATAAGGGGCTGAGTTGAATAAGTCGAAGTCACTGTATGAAGTGTTAAAAATGTGTGAGGTGCGATGAATAAAGGTGTTTTGTTTTGAGTTGGTGTATATTTAGTGTGTTGTTTTGTCTGTTAGGCACTCTCAATTGAATTCGTATAATAATTCAGAGCAAACTATCACAGAGCTGGCTATTTTTTTGTAAAAACAGTACATCTGCAGAATTTCTACGGCTTTCTAGCAACGAAATCCCGAAAATATATTATATTATTTAAAAATAAAACTATGGGGAAGAGACGCCAGAAAATATTTAAAAAAAGTATAACCTTATATGATATGCTGTTTACCTATGAAATGTTAAACTGTGAACTTCGACAGTAAAGTATAATCTCACATTTAGATGTACTATTAGACTAAATATTGTAGAAATGAGATCTCTGAGGCGTATGTTTGTAAAACCATGTATGCCCGTGTTAAAAATGTAGAGATTAACAAAGAATGCTAGGCTGATGTAAGCGTAATGAATAAGATTAAGAATAGGACGCTTTGATGGTTTGGGCATATAGAGCGGATGAATAACGGAAAGGAGAATGTATAACACGAATGTGAATGGTAGTAGTAGTCGGGAACGCCCAAGTAAACAAAATACTTTAGTCGGGTCATGTCAAGAGTCAGAATAACAGAACGGTATGTACGAGACGATGTATGAATGTGAATGAAGCAAGGAGTGTGTGCCGAAACCGAGTTGTTTGGCGGTCCGTCCTCTCTGCCTACCCCTACATGATGATTAGTTAGTTCTTAAGTTAGTAAATTTACTATTAATAATTGTTACAAAATAAGCGTAACTCGGTGTTGCCATAGTAATGAAAAAGTTTCAGTGTTAATAATTATCATATCCGTTACCAAATAAATTCACAAAAAAGATGGTGCAATTGATCCCTGACCCTAGCCAATAGTACTCTCGTGCGCTATACTCACCATTTACTTCATTAGATAGTCCTCCTTTCCCACATCCGAAGGCTGTATTAAAGTTTAACGGGAAGTGGCTGCCCTTTGCCGCCGAGGGCCTATCCACCTAATAATGTATCGCCCTGTCTCTTTGCAGCCGAGCCTTCGGTGTAGGGGGTACTCTCCTCCCCCTCACGCTAGAACCTTTCTACGTTGTGGCAGCCGAGTGTTTAATAGCGGAGAGGCAAACCTTTGAAACAAAAAATGTGGACGGAAAAAGAAGCCGTGAAATATTTAATGGGATAATCATAGCATGGTTGCTGGTTTATTGAGCCGTGAGTTATAAGGAACTGGGTACTGAGATAACCCCCCTGACTGTGATCAGCTACAACGTATTATAACAGTTAGAGAATATTGTGTCTCAGTTGTATTACACCCCAATGTGTAATACAACCAAAGAACTATTACAAAATACTGTAAACAGTCTACAAAAGTTACACATTATCAAAACAATGCCACACATTTAAATAAATCAATTAATCAAACATTGTCAGTTAAAAATACGAGGAAACACATTATAAATGTGAAAACCTCACAAATTCTGTGAGGTTTTCACATTTATAATGTTAATAGTTTTCTAACTTAATCGGTTTTACCGATAGTAAATCATTATTTTTTTAAAACACGTCCAAATTAGAATGGGGTGGGAGTAAATAAAATCATATAAATAAGTCGTCACATTGTGGATTAACTACAGTTTGAAAATGGCCATAAATGCCGAAACAGCTGTCACAATAATAAAAACTAAAAATACTTGCAGAACTTAAGAATAACATTTTTACATTTGTTTTACATTAAATTTTTAAAAAATTAAATGGAGTTCTACGAATTAAACACAAAAACAATTAATGTATCATGTTTTAGAATTAAAGGTGCTATTTGCTGTACAATGTTTACGTAGATATTTGACAATCATAATTATTTTACTTTCTGATTTAAGCATCTACAGATTATGTATAAATGTTGTAATTTTATTAATAACAATCAAAGTACTAATACAAAATATACAAATAAAAATAAAAGAAGAATAGGTATCTACAATAAGAATACATAAAGTTTTCAGACATTCAAATTGTCACAAAAAAAATTGTGTACAAAAGAATATGAAAGAGAAAACAGAGAAGGAATTACGTAACAGAAAGTAACAGGTTGGTCTAATGTAGTGAGTTAGCCTACACTCAAATAATTCAATAAATAAGTTGCAATAATATTATAATAACAGCCTAATATTATTGAAATAAAAAATTAACGATACTTTTAAATTTTTGAAATATTTAATTTTTAATTTGGTATTAATTATATACCTATACATGTAAAAGCTTCTCATAAAAATACTACGTAGATACCAGTGGCGTGCATTGGATGTATCACCAAAGGTCAGGTACGAATTTTATTGTGGGTTGACTATTTGAAAATAATCATTTCACTATCATTCTTTGATTGTTGTGGCAAACTGAATAAATGGACGTAAAAGTGTCACCACCCTTTTCACAAAAACGGCGCTATAATTATCCAATAATTAATTATTATTATTATTACTATTATTATTGTTACAAATTCGATACCTATTCGTATATACTACGTTTTATAATTTATTTCGCTAATCTATTTAAGAAATGGAGGTATCAAACAAGTTTCCCGCATTTTTTTATTTATTTATTTTTGCATTGAATGTATTTAAAAATCTGTTATTATTTATGGATTCTGTGTATTTGTTGTGATTTGCTTTGTTTTCCATCTTTGAATATCCCCAAAGGGTTGTATAAATCAAATAACCTTTTTTCGGAAAATTATTGATGGTTTTTTTTTTCACGCACATTTTTCTCAAAGTGAGTATAGCTTTTTAGCATTTATGGACTGCACGCCACTGGTAGATTAGATACTGCATCAGACGTGACCGCCTCTCCCAGAATGTTTTGACTCGGCCATTTTCGTCTTCATATTTGTTATGTAGAGATTGATATTATGCCTAATTTGTAAGGGAGTCGGATCGAATAATAAATATTGTTTCGCTGTTCGAAAACGACTCCGACTCCCGATGCCTTTGTAAATATGTTGTTCGATTGGCGGAATGTGCCTACAGTTCGTTTGTGTGCCATCACGTCTGGTACAGATACTAATATCGGTAAGACGTAAAAAAAATGTTTTGCGGAAGTTAACTGCGTTGTAAAAACTTGATAATGTCACTTGTTTTATTACGTAAGTTAAAATTACCTAGTTCTCTTAAATACTAAATTTATTTAATGTGATGGCTTGCAACGGATATACTGACATGTCTTACAATTATTTAGGAGACCCAACAATCCTCCAGGACCGTAATAAAATAAAAAATGCATGTTTAATTATAATCATTTAATTTCGTATTAAATTGAGACCACAACAAGCCGGGGTATATCTGCATCTCGTCACGTAGCAGTATGCTACAGATTACGTAAAACATGTTATTTATATCACATATACTCCTTTGTTACACAATAAATACATATTTGCTGCGTTATATTAAATAAAAAACGTAATAAAAAACGACAATTGTTGCTTCCTTTATCTCCATTCAACGGTTATATTTTCAATTTGATTATTATTTATTTACAAACAATATTATTGTTTGTTTTACGAAAATCGTGGAACAAAGAAACGATAAAAACATAAATAAAACTATCTAATAAACAGAAATAACTCCGCTTCGCGTTTTGTTTTAGAGTGCGATTAATTGATATTGGAATAATGAAAATTAGCTAAACTTACCTAGTGGAGTCATTTGTCTCCCTTAAAAACAGGTTTCTCATAATATCTTCTTCCTTGGCTACGAATCCGGAGATCGATTAAAATTGTGTTATTTCACAATGTATTAATTTGAAAAAAGATGTAGTTTATTTGCCACATGCTCCAGAGTGTTAGATACTGTTATTATCGCCCCGGTGAAAGGCCCCCATTCAGAATCGAAACGTTGCTTGAAATGGCTTTAGCCGTGCTTGGTGACCAGATCTGAATACCCAGGGACTTCTCCACTTCCTTCTTCCCCATCTCCTTCCCCTCGTCAATAACTTTAGCCTCACAAAATACCCCAATTGTCTTAGTCACACTGGCTCCAGCCGGCTGGGAAAAACATCGTCGTCAACGGGAAAATACCTCACATGAGGTGGACTTTACGAGAAATAGAAATATATTTGAAAAATCACAAAAAAAAATATATTTACTTGGTTTTTATTTGTAAACAATTTATTGGTGCATCTAAAACTGCAAAGCGTATTTTTTTAAGTTTTAAAAAATAATCCCTAACTCTCAAAAACAGTGTTTGTTCCTCCTGAACAATAAACATTTTTCCCTTTGACGACGATATGTATTCTTCTTTTTAAACCTCCCTAAAACATATTTTAATTTTAATAATTATTTATTGAAATAATATACAAACAGTAACATTATTTGTTTTACTAGAAACGTGGAACACAGAAACAACAAGGAACACAAATAAAACTGTCACAGTGTAATGTATAATCTCGCTTTACGATTTGTTTTGTCGGGCGATTGATTGAGTTTGCAGCCCTATCCCATTGTTTCAATGTTTGTGGCAAACAGCACTCAAACAATGTCCGATGCGCGGCTCCAGACCGGAGCGGCCGCAGAGCATAATACATGCACAGGGCTCGTACATGTAGGGGTAGAAGCACGTAGAACGTAGAGCTTACCTACACCGTAGCGGCAGTACGGCGCGGCGTAGCGACGTAGAGAGTAGACTGTATACTGTAGCCGTGGAGTACAGAGCCACCCTCGGTTGGTCGACCCTGCTCGAAGCGTCGCTCGCTGCTCGCCGTGTGGCTCGAGCGCTATGGCTGAGTTCACGCACTGCTCGGGATATTGATTTTTCACCGTCTGACACACATCAAAATGTATCAGCGCCTTACCCGACCACTATCAACATCGGACACCGTGCCGAGCCGTCGATCGGGGCGAACGTAGAACGCGAGACGAGCCACCGTTTCACGCCTAATCTCGTACTTTTACGCTACAAGTACACCGCATAAAACCCGCCTAATAAGCCGCCGAGTCTCAGTACAGTTTTAATCAGCGCGTTGTGAGGTTATGTCTCTGTTCTAGTGCGGATTTGGCTCGATACTACGTTTTGTTTTCTAGTAAAATCGCCCTAAAGGCGTTGATGTTTCGTGTTAAATAATGTGACAGATTGTGTGTTATTACTTCCTGTACTTAAGACTTTCTGAATCTGTTGGGATATTGATTCGACCACTCGCTCTCACGTAAGTATTAGTAACTGCTGTACTTGGAAATAAATTATTTTCAATTGAACTTTTGACGTAACGCTTTGATCTCTGATTGCTGGTGTAATTTTAATTAAATTCTTGCGACTAATTAAAATTGCGAGTACGTGGCGTGTTTAATGCCATTTCCGAGAAACTTCCAATTCTTTGGCTCAATATTAATTGATTTGTTTGTTTACAAGTAGGTAGGAAAAAAAATCATATCTTATTTCCCAAGAGCCAAGCCTTATTTGGCACTGTATAATTTATTTTAAATACCATTAATCATAATATAGACAACCCTTTTATATTATTCACTCGCTTGTAGATTACATGTTGATAGACGTTTTAACAAATTAACCTATCCAGCTGTTAATTAACCTGTACACATTATTTAACTAGCTTTAATTTGTGGTTAGTGTATTCACACCCACTTCATATATTACCATGTACTTATCAGAAATATTCTAAACTTCACTAATAATGTTGTTATTCACAACTAGAACTTCATCGGTAGAATTTCTGATTAATTACAAAGGAATTCAACCACGAATCAATTTTATCTAATTAAAAAAACATCGGTCGGTTCTTTGTTCCTCTAAATTCTGTTGCTCGGAAACCAATTAGCAAATTCAGAAATAATTTTATTACTTCTATAGAAACTACGGAAACGGCGTGAATTAGAAATACACTTAATGATTTGAATACAAAACAACTTAAATACCAATAATGTCTGCCTCGCTAAACATTTATTATTGCTTTTTTGGATAGATATAAACGATTCTTTGCGTAAACATTGTTATTGAATGTTATCAAGTATGGATTTTATGGATTTGAGTGAATCTATGTAATACTTTTGTTTCGATTGATTGTTATCATTTCAGCGTACATAATTTAGTAGTGAGGTACAAAGTGGGTAGTATTTTTATAAACGTCGTTACATTATATTTATGTAGGTTTATAATAGTACGATGTTTATTTATTTATACTGGGTTTTTACAGATGTTTATACTTGCGTAAGATCAATCCAGTTATAAAAACTCAGTTAATATACACAAATTACAAATAATCAGACAAAGGATACACGAAACATAAAATTACAAATAATTAGGCAAAGGATACACGAAACATAGAATTATAAATAATAAGACAAAGGATACACGAAACATAAAATTACAAATAATCAGACAAAGGATACACGAAACATAAAATTACAAATAATCTGACAAAGGATTCACTACACATAAAATTACAAATAATCAGACAAAGGATACACGAAACATAAAATTACAAATAATCAGACAAAGGATACACGAAACATAAAATTACAAATAATCAGACAAAGGATTCACGAAACATAAAATTACAAATAATCAGACAAAGGATACACGAAACATAAAATTACAAATAATCAGACAAAGGATACATTATACAATAGAAACAAGAGACACAATGAGAAACACAAGTGATCCATAATATAATTAACCCAATCAGTGTTTTTAAGTTGAGGCAGAGGGCTAAAGTAGCAATATTATTTCTGAAAGTATTCAGGTGAAATATGCTATGTCGTCACAATAGGAATTAGATACATTTATTTCAATACTGCTAAGACATAATGTAGTATCTAGATGATCGTGAATTATTCTGTATAAACATTTTAAATCAATCATTTGCCTTCTAATTTAAAGTAAATTAATGTTGAAGTATTCAAGAAGTACGTCGTATAATCTAAGATGGTCATGTAAACTATATTTAAAAGAGAACATTCTCAGCAAATTTTTTTAACAGATTTAACAATGTTTTCATATTTGTAGTAATGAGGATTCCAAATAGACCTTCCATATTCCAGTTTACTTCTAATTAAGGCGCTGTAAAGGGTTAGAATTGATTGAAGGTTCTTAAATGGTAACCATTACTTGAAAATGATCTATCCCTTAATTAATGAAGTCATTTAGTTTCTAAAAAACAAGTTTCGAACAAACGAGAATGTTTCAAAAATCATTTTTTCAACATACTCGTACATAAATACATACATACATACATACGTTGGAGGCAAGCGAAAGCTTTTTTTAGAACATTTAAGCATTTTTCCGATTTTTTTTTCCTTTTTACAAAAAGGTTTCTATAAACCTTTGGAAACCCGACGGGTAACAGATATTTGGTGTGCTGTATAAGAAAGAATATTACATTTCAGTGTCCATAAATTAGCGCTTAGTTTTTTTTTGACAACTTCATGCAATCTATAATCACAAATATAAATATATCATTTTTTTACAGTAGACTCTGAGGGAAATAATTTCCCTCGAGGCCTATATCATCTTTGGGGATGCTGTGTCGAGGGTCTTTTAAAGGATAGGAAGGAGTGAACTTGGGTCTTGAAGAGACCCATGTTGTAGGATGAAGGAAACACAGAGGCCGACAGATCATTCCACAGTCGAGCTGTTTAACATAAGAACGAGTCGTAGAAGCGAATTTACTTACCTACCTCACTTGCAGTGGTGTGCATTACTCTACAGCCAAATGTAAGCTGTGTGTAGTTTTTCGTGTTGTCAGAAAGAAAACAGTAACTAATTTTAGTTAATTTTGCAGGAGATCCATTTCAATCTTTAAACTTTTGTTCATTTTCTTAGGTGAGTGTTTATTTTTTATTTAATATCTACGTATTCAATTAGAATTCATTGTCTAACTTCTTTAGTATTTTGCTAAATATTCCACTAATTGACTCCCATGGTGGAAGTAAGTCTTTTTTTGTTTGAGTTAGTGCCGTATTCCTTGAAACAGTCGATTTGAAAATATCCATTATATGATCATCTTCCGCTGATCTTTGTGGACAGCTTTATAAATCAGCGTGCAAGTTCCTTACCAAATTCGTGGAAAAACACATTTTTTTTATTTTTTTATTTTAAATAAAAATGCAACTATGTTGCACGATGTTGACGTAAACAATAATTTTGCATAATAATATAGAATCATGATTCTTTTTATATAGCTTTGACCTCGCTATACTAATTATAATTTTCATTAAGTAACTACCTTCCATTTGTTTAGTATAATATATTTAGAGCAATTAATGTTTGCGCGATCATCTCAAAACCTCTAGGAACCATTTCAAACTAACTCACATTGAGACAAACCACGTTCCCGGAACTTTTTTTAGATTTACACGTTTTCCTAAAATACCAGAGGTTTCTCTCTTCGCAATTCTAATGTAAATTGAAGCCGTACGAGTATACGAGTTGTGTTCAAAAGAAAAGGTGAATTTTCGAAAAAATCGATGTTTTTCGATTTATTAGAAATTTTTTTTTTAGTAAAAAATTGAAGAAAAAACAAAACGTGACTAACCTTTCCAGTTGTCAAAAACAAACCACTGATCTAAAATGGCTGATAATGCTAACATATGATAAATATATGTGTACCAACATAACAAAAAAAATTGATAATCGAATGTACACAGCCCGCGAAAATTCAAAATTCACCTTTTCTTTTGAACACACCTCGTACACATTTAATGGAGTCTAATGTTCCCTAGCATTCGCTAATGTTCTGGCACATAATGCACAGCGAGATACATAATTATTTAACCATGGGTTTCACCTCCACCTTCCCTAGTACTGTACATACCTGTATACAGGTAATTTAGCCAATTCACCGCGAGAAGCCACTCACAACAGCTCACCCCATACGCTCACCTGGAGATGACACCTGCTGATATCGTCTCGAGCTCGAAACTTTCTCACTTTCTAATGAAAATCCAACCCCCTAGTTCTAGATCCATTTTATTTTCCACTAAGGGCTTAGGGAAAAGTCTAATTGAATTAAAATAATCAAGTATTTAATAAACACTGCATGTAATGACCGAACACCTATACGAGTATAACTAAGGGGGATTGTTTGAAGCACGGAAAACTCTAGAACTCAGCTCTGGCAGACTAAATTTTCTTTATTGACGCGAGTATTTTATATCCGGGTAACATCATCTTCATAGTAATTAAAACAGAGCTTTGATATTTAACCAAATATCGTCGAAAAATCAAAACGCCATAATGTTTGTACCAATTTTTATAAAATCAATATATCGAGCGAAGCGGTGGTAGTAAAGCAGGAATAAGAAGGTACTCATTTTATTTTTTTCTCTGTAGCATATTATAAAGATATTCAAAATAAGTAAACGGCTAATGGAGAGTATTTGTAATATTATGTCTACCTCATAACCTCATCTTCCAAGTCACATAATATTCTCCTGACACTCTTATTCAATCATTAATTTATACAATTATCAGTGGATACATTCAAATCACAAAAATAGCGCATTCATTCAAAAGTGCAAATTCAAAGGACAAATAATACAAACCAACGTTCTAGAGTAAACAGTATTTAGATACGTAATAATTACAAAATCAAATAATACTGCGTGCCTGCTCGATTTATCCGAAACAAGTGAAAAAACAAACCTTGAGAATGGTGATTCCATATACCCAATACATAATAGCTAATCTGTGTTCAAGGTTGACAAACGTGTCGCTTAAAATGCGTTGAATTGCGTCTCGTGTTATTATTATTGTGGTTGAATTCTATATTAATTGCTGTGGGAATAACAATTTTACGTAATATTTCAGTGGATTTTTGCATTTTGCACACATTTAATTATCAGATGCAAGGGTGCGTATAGAATTTATGGACTTGTAAACAGAGTGGAGAATTTCGGTTTGATGGGGATAGAAGCAATCAAAATTAGGGGGCTTCGAAAAAACCTTATCAAAATAATAATAACCACTTTATTTATTAATTATTAATTTTTCACTTGTAGCAAACACTTTGTGGGTATACATAATTATAAATTAAAATAAAATAACTTAGTTTGAATACCACTTTTTATTTTTCTATGTTAACCAACCGGTTTCAGTTCAGCCTGAACCTTCATCAAGGTTATACAAAAACATATTGATTTCTTCATCGGGGTTATACAAAAACATATTGATTATACAATATATTTTTGTATAACCCTGATGAAAGTTCAGGCTGAAATGAAACCGGTTGGTTAACATATAAAAATAAAAAGTGGTATTCAAACTTATTTATTTTATTTTAATTTATATTAATTATTACCTGCTTTAATCAATTTTTGTTTATGTTTATAATTTGTCTATTCTTACATTATTGTGTTCTATGTTTATCATTCCTCTATACTTGACATTATTATTTTTTAGTATTTTGAATATCCCTGATGAGGAAAGCTTCGCTTTCGAAACATGTTTACGTTAATTAATTAGGGTATATATTAATAAAGTGGTGATTACAAAGTAATTTTAAATTCATTTACTTATCAAAATCGTGTATATTGTGTTGATTGTGAATAAGTCGTAACAATAGAGCATAAATCTGTTTTCTAAAACAGCATGCACTCTCACAGGTTGAGTCCTGGGATCATGAAATTAGCACTACTTTTTCTGTTTGGAGTTTCTAGGTCAATGCAACTCTTATTAGTCATCATCAAGTCTTATTGGAATGTTTATTTAACAGAGTGGAAGATACTCTCAGTATCGCCCTGGTGAAAGACCACCATTCAGAATTGAAACTTTGCTTGAAATGGCTTCTAGCCGTGTTTGGTGACCATATCTGAATAACCAGGTATTTCCCCACTTTCCTCTTCCCCTTCTCCTTCTCTTCCCTACTGCCTTCAGCTTCACAACATTCCCTAATTGAGGATGCCATAGTCTCACTGGCTCCAGACGATTGAGAGCAGGTGGGACTGATTCACGTAAAAAAAAGAGATAATAACCCAAATTGTCCGTTCTAGATTGACCAAGATTTGTAATATTTTGAAAGGGGGAGACGAGTCGGCAATAAATATTGTTTTGCGGATATTTTTAAATCTGGATTAATGAAACACAAAGCCGAAATTATTGAACTCTTCCTATGGTCTCAGTCTATCATTTTAATATAAACAAGTATTCTTATTTTATTTAATTTTATTCGTTCTCATTGTAATTGTAATTACAGTTGTAGACCTCAGCTATACTTGTATATTCAAATATATACCTATTTTATAATTGCATCTACCTACATTTCGTACCTATTTTATAATTGCATCTACCAACATTTCGTACCTATTTTATAATTGCATCTACCAACATTTCGTACCTATTTTATAATTGCATCTACCTACATTTCGTACCTATTTTATAATTGCATCTACCAACATTTCGTACCTATTTTATAATTGCATCTACCAACATTTCGTACCTATTTTATAATTGCATCTAACAACATTTCGTACCTATTTTATAATTGCATCTACCAACATTTCGTACCTATTTTATAATTGCATCTACCAACATTTCGTACCTATTTTATAATGACATCTAGATTTTTTATTATTTTTCTCATATGAAACAGATATTCTCCAACGTACACTTTTTATATTTAGGGTTTATTGTGTCATCTTTATGTAAAGGCCTTTTTAGGCGTATAAATAATATAAAAATTAATCAACTTTACTTTAGCATTTAAGAGGAACGGCTGCGCTGCCTGTTTCATACATAACTTAATTTTGGATTTGAGGCCAAAATACCCATCCAAACTGAATGATATATATTTATTTTTTAAATTAAAGGTTTAAATATCTAGTACGGATGAAAAGTATTTTATTTATTTTTGTTTTAAATTGTGAAGTATAAACTATGAAAAAAAAAACATAATTTTAGAGGCAAGTTAGAAAATTATTTGCGCGATTGTATTTTTTTTTTAATTGTCGTATTTGTTATGTAAATATGATTACGTAAATAAAAATATAAAAACAAAACATTTAAAAATAAAACTTTTTCGGGTCGATATTTTAAATTATGTACGGCAAATTTGCGTTCCAGCGTAAATTGGTCGTTTTTAATTTAATTTAAAGTCCACCATAATGGTTATTTAATTTTTTTTTAAATTTTACATTTCATTATATTTTCAAAGTAAATGGGGTAAAACTTTATTTTTAGATCACCCACAAATAATTATTAAAAGTGCCTCTAAAATCGCTAGAAATCAATTCCTTTAATGGCCTATATTTCATAATGTAAAAAAAAAATCAATTACTTCTAATCCGTACTAGATATTTACTATAACTTTTTATGAAAAAAAAAGATCATTAGGTTTAGGTGAGTATTTTGGCCTCAAATCCAAAATTAAGTTTTGTACGAAACAGGCCGCGCAGCCGTTCCTCTTAAGTGTTGCGTTTCTCGACCCACAAAATACAGCTATTATTGAAGTTGACTCTTGTTTTCTGTCTCAATATTTTAAAATGAATGTTTTGGTAAACAGAGACAACTTTTTTTTTATATGTATACCGCACAAGGGTCCTAACTGCTCCCAACCGTCTGGAGCCAGTGAGACTACGGCATTCCCAATTTGGGAATGTTGTGAGGCTTAAGGTATTAGAGAGGGGAAGGAGAAGGGAATAGGAAGGTGGGAAATACCTGGCTATTCAGATCTGGTCACCAAGCACGGCTAAAAGCCATTTTTCATTAGACCAACGTTTCAATTCTGAATGTTGGTCTTTCACCAGGGCGATACTGAGAGTATCTTCCACTCTGGTTATCATTATCTTTAAGGGCGTGTAAATTTATAAAAAATGTGACTCTCATGTCAACAGGTGGGGAAATACTTTTTTCCATTGGACTCGTCTCTCTTTTCCATGTCGAAAAAATAATTAAGATTCGTCTGGTATACTTGGGTCCATACCGCATTTTTACTGACTCGTCTCCCTTTTCCAAAACACCACAGATATTATAGAAATAAAAACTGCGACATAGCTTTTTTCATATATATATTCATATTCATAGAGTTTTTAGTGGCAAGCGCAACGCCGATACCTTTTTTACTATATTAGTTAATTTATTTATTTTAATAACGTGTATGTATCGCACACAAACTATACAGAAAAATGAGCTCTAACATTTCAAATACAATTTAGAAATTTAGAAAAAATATATTTAAAAAAATATTCCATTCAGTATCGAAATCAGATTAAAAATTACATACATTTCAATACTTGGAGCAGGTCGATGAGTTTCTGTATTTGGGAAGTATGTTTACGAGAGATGGAAACACTGATGGGGACATTGAAAGAAGGGTGATTGCAGGAAACTCCATTAACGGGGGACTGAACGCGCTTGGCGCAAACAAAAAGTTGTCCAAAGAAGCGAAGCTAGCAGTCCACAATGGATTGCTGATACCAACCCTGATGTCTAGCAGTGAGGCATGGAACTGACAGAGGAAGGATGAAAGTAGACTGAATGCTGTAGAAATGAGATCTCTGAGACGAATGTGTGGTAAAACCATGTATGACCGTATGAAAAATGTTGAGATTCGTAAAGAATGCAAGGCTGATGTAAGCGTAGTGAGCAAGATTAAGAAAAGGAGGGTTAGATGGTTTGTGCATGTAGAGCGAATGAACGAAGAAAGGAGTGTAAGGAGAATATATGGCGCGAATGTGAATGGAAGGGGAATCCGGGGATGACCGAGGAAGACATGGCACGATCAAGTTAATCAAATACTTGAGTAGGGCCATGTCAGAAGTCGGAATAACAGAAGAGAATGTATGAGACGTTGTATGAAAGTGAATGAAGCAAGAAGTGTATGCCAAGATCGAGTTGTTTGGCGGTCCGTCCTTTCTGCCTACCCGTGTGAAACGGCGTAATGGTTAGTTAGTCAGTTAGTTAGTTAGTTACATTTCAATATATGTACCTACAAGAAATGTACAATATAACCATTAGCTTCAATGACATAATGTCAAGAGCTAATAAAGTATTTCTTTAGGCCAGTTTGTATAAAAGGGTGGGTGTATTTGAATGAAGTTGGGAATGTGTGCCAAGAAAGAGATTAATGGCACATCTGTCTCTTTACCCCTGGATACCAATGTACGATATAAACAGCGGGTAGTCTTTCATAAGCATTGCACGCACAAGTCGTCTCTCGAGTGGTAACCCGGCTATTACGGCAAAACATATTTAATTTTTTTTTTTATTAAAAACCTTTCCCAATGAAGAAAGCTAATTTTTTTCCTAATTGCTGGTGTAATTCAATTCAATTCAATTTATTCAATTCAGAAAAAATGTTTTACAGTATGAACCCTTTGACTGTCCAACTGCGAAATTCCCGTTTTAGGACAATCAAATTAACAAACTTATGTTTATATTGCATAATACATGAGAGATAAAATAAATAAACATATTTCAACAGAAAAAAAGTATAGATTCATTATAAATTATATAACAGTTCATTTGATTGAAGTATAAGGTTAGATTCCACACAGCATCCCCAAAGATGATATAGGCCTTGAGGGAAATTATTTCCTCCTTGGTCTCCTGTGTGGAGTTACTGTAAAAAAAAAAAAAAGATGGATAATGGTTATAGAATGTATTTAATTTTTATTTTATTATTTACACGCCCAAAGGGCTTTTACATTCAGATACGAGTACATCATTTTTAAAATCACACGAGAAAAAGAAAAAATAGGAAACATGTACAAAAGTTAAATTACACTTGAAAAAAGTTAAGTTACACTTGAAAAAAATAAATATTAAATAACCGCACCAATGCTAAAAATACACAGTAACAGAAAAAAAATAGTACAATATCCACAAAGTCAATATTAACATTAATAACAAATAAGTAAATAATGCAAAAATAAACTATGCAGAAACAATTCTTTCGAAATTTGCCAAGTTTAGATTATTGTCAAATACATCCATATCATTTAAGTATTTGTTACCAAGACTGGGAAAGCGTTGAATTGGGGAATTTAAACTATAGTTGGAACGGGATATACATATGTAAAATGTTAATGTTTGTCTTGTAGTTCGTTTAGGTATGTATAGGTTGATTAAATGCAGGAGTTCACAAAAATCGAATTTACAATTTAACAATTTTAGTAAAAAGATTAAGAAGGTATCAAAGACCGAAATATTCATCAAAAGTGTTGTTTGGTATTAAACAATGTTGAGAAATAATATGTTAACATCTTATATTTAAAAAAAAAAAACAATATTTCAAAAATAAATATTTCCCTTTATGCTTATGTACAGTACGCAATATGTGTACATACTCGTATATCCACTGACGTCAGAATTA
This sequence comes from Halesus radiatus, assembly GCA_022606495.2. NCBI lineage: Eukaryota > Metazoa > Arthropoda > Insecta > Trichoptera > Limnephilidae > Halesus > Halesus radiatus. The sequence continues at coordinate 27,386 of JAHDVE020002681.1, forward strand.
ATAGAGTTGCTCAAGTACATTCGACGGCGGAGGCATAGGTCAAGTGACACCCATTTTGTCACCAGCCTAGTTCATTGCCGTCCACGTTTGTTTACCGTGATTTTAACTGCGGTATGCAAATAAATTTTAAAAAGTCAAATTAAATATTCGGTTACAAGCCGAGACATTATACTAATTTTCTGTTTTAATTAAGTTGGCGGCACCGCCTAGCTTTGCGCCTTGCCCCCCTCACTATGGTTTATTCCTATTACGTGTTAGGGCATCTCCATGAATTGTTTGCTATATGACAGGAAACATTAGACATTTTTCTAACTACTCGTAAAGAAATTAGAGATACATCATTACTAGTATTACTTTTATTACAATTTTTTAATGTGGCGTTTAGCGCTATTTTAAGTACTTTCCTCACCTAACCTAACCTAGCCCAACCATTTTCAATCCTTCTTTCTCTTCCCTGCTTCTTTTCCATCGGCCTTCTTTTGTCAATCTTTGAACAAGGGCTTCCACAAATTTTCTCTAGTTTTGCCGATAATGGCTCTCACCCACGTGAACTTCTCTACTGTACCCAGCTATCAGTCGTTCGTCAGTCTACCTCATCTGTATGTGATATCTACTTCTCTTTCCCTGCCTAGCGCGTCATTGTATGATGCATAACATCCACCTTCGTCTCTGCAGATCATGTTAAGCGGTGCGTATTCCAACATCGGAACAGAGAATTTCAAACAGAAATACCTTTCACTTCTCAACAGGTCCAATTGAGCATAAATGTGTTGTACAAATTCATTTCAGTTTTATGGAAATGGATATTGCGCACAGCGCGCACTTTGTTTTGTGGCAATTAATTTCACAAATAAATTAACACATCGACTGTTCCAAGGAAGAAGGCAGTAACTCACTTTAGTTAATTTTGCATTAGTCTCTTCACTCGCTGTCTCCCTTGGAGCAATCGACATGTTCTGCCATTTTCTTTTATCTCCCTATCTCTTTTTTAGTGTGTATCTTTAAAGTATGGTTTTATAATTGGATTGTTCTAACGCACGCGTGAACAATCAGTAAAAAAAAACAGTACTATACATATAATTAATTAATTTATATTTAATATTTATACTCTAATTAATTCATCGGCGGAGTTATTTTTCAGAAGGTCCGATTTAGACTCGTGTTATCCCACATCTCGCTCTGCAATAGGGTCGATTGCTGCGTGAAGCGCATTTTTGAAAACAAATTATACAGAAATATGGTTTGTTTTTATTCAATTTTTATTATTAAGGAAGACAAACATTCCCAGGCTACAGACGACCTGATTAATATTTGAAAATCTCCAACTACCACAATTCTAAGCGAAGAATGTTGCTTGTGAAATTGATGAAGGGGCTCGCAGGTAATTGAACACGCGACGGTGACACCTATCTGGGATGGAACCCGACACCTTTGGCCACTCGGCTACTAACCGGTTCAAATTTATTTTGAAAATCTGCGTGATCAAACATTTGAAAGTAAAAATGAATTACTGACAACAAATCTGTTATAAAAAGTAAGTAGATAGCCAGATATAAAAGTTTCTGTAAAACTAGTGCAATGCTGCGACGATGTAAAATTAGAAATATTTGCACATAATACATATTATTTGTATATATGGGTATTGTATAAAATATGCCTTTGTTTAAAATTGAACTATCTTTTGACCCAGTTCGGGTATTTTCGCCTCAAAGTACTGTTCGCATCAAACGTCTTGAAATGCTGCAAATTACGCATTTTCCTTCCGCCCCCCTCTTCCTCCATCGGCGTTTTCTTGTCACGTTTCCCATTCATATCCCCCCTTCATGTTACCCCTCCCCGGCGCTCCCGCTTCCTCTAACTTGACGTCAGAAAGCCCCGAGCTCTGAGCTCCGAGCTCTGAGCTCTTCCGCTTATTTTTAAATTACATATTCCGAAGTCAAATCATGTTTTTAACGGAATGCTTGTTTGATATATTTATGTATATGTATATTTGGTAAAGTAGCTATAAACCCTAGGATTTTATAGCAATTATTTTGGCTTCTACGTAACTGCTACGCCCAAGTTTATTGCTCTAACAATAATTTTTATTTACGTCACATCTTATTTTTTTAAGAAATTTTAAATGGATACATTTTTAAAAGCTCCACGGGTCAAGATGGAAATGACGTTGCGAGCTAAAAACATTTGCGTTGATCTATAATTTCAATCCATCAAAATATCTATTAATTTCATGACATGTTCGAGAGTTATTACTGATTCAGAAAATAGATTTACTGCGATGTCTTTGAACCGTTTGATTACACATTATGTACATTATGGAAAAATTGAGTTAATCGTGAAATAAGTACTCGCTGTGAGATTCGAACTCTATCTGAATAACCTTTAGTCGGACTTCCTGTGGGCGGGAAGAAAAACAACATCAATATCCTAAAAATAAACGTTATGTTAATCGAAGCGAATGAAATGAGGTGATTGATGTGATTGAAAATTAAATAAATTAAGTAGTTAAATTTGAAGTGATTGAAATCGAAGGGAATTAATTTGGAGTGGTTAAAATTGAAACTAAATACATATGTTATATATTGAAGTTATTGAAATTAAAGCGACTAATATTGAAGTGAATTAAATTATAGTTAATAAAATTGAAGTGATTGGAATTAAAGGGATTGAAATAGAAGTAACTGAAATTGAGGTGATTGAATTTGATGTAAGTAATTAATAATAAAGTTATTGAAAATGAAAACAAAGTGGTTGAAAATGAAAATAAATTGATTGAAATTGAAGAGAATGAAAAAATACAACTCTTTTGTAAATATATTTTAAAAATTGTAAATACCTACTTATTCAAATCAAAACAGTTTGAGCTCCTGTGGTTCTCTAGCACTACGTTATCATAATATGTATTTATCATCACCCTTTAATTTTCCCTGTCACCGACTGACGTCACTGTGACCACATCGGCGTTCCCTAAATTCCATGTTTTGCAAACACATTAAAATCCTACCTACCTACCTACGTCGGTTTCGCGTTTTGTTGATCGCAGATCGGGAATATTAGTGCTACTAAAAATAAATTGCAATAAAAACTAGTAGACTTGTTTTGATGTTTACAAGACGGCATTATTCGTACGGAGTTCTCTCACACAACACGTTCAGCTCAATCCTAGGTTAGTAATTCTTTGAATTTATTATCAATTATTGTTTATCCTATATTATACGAGTATTCCCGTATAATAATATATACATACATATATTCGTGGGTACAGAGTTCATTTACACAGCACATTCAGTTCTATCTTAGGATAGCAATTCTTTGAATTTATTATCAATTAACTTTGTTATTGTCTGTTTCGGACATTCTAAAAGTTCTAAAATTCCCCCTTGGTAAATTCAGTTCAATCCTACATTACTCCCAGGCTATTTAATCTATGTATTTATTATCAATTATTGACCAGTGTTATTGTTTTCCCGTCTGTTCACATATATTATGTAGATTTTATAAGACAGTGCTATTCGTATACGAGTTCATATCAGCAGTTCAATCCTAGATTACAAATTCTTTGAATTATTGTTTATCCTATCAATTCCCATGTATCTACCTACTCGTACCGGGCGCTTTCAGGCGAGTTCATAGCACGTTTGGTTCAATCCGTAGGTAGCAATTCTCTGAATTAACAATCAATTTTGGTTTTTCCCAACTATTCCTACATTATATATATGTACATATATACATTATACATAGGTATATCAAACTGATTAAGCGCTATTTATTGAGAGATCTCGCATCCGGGTGCATACCATGTTTAGTTCAATTATTCATTATTACGTGCTTAATTTTTTTTTTCTAATCAATTAAATGTGCTTACGTATATAATTGCCTTTCCTGTCCGTTATTATAAAGATAGCATTATTCGTACGGAGCTATATCAACAAAGTTTTGGCACGTTCAGTTCAATCCTAGGAGTATAATTCTTTGAATTTTTTAATCAATAAATTATGTATGTTATTATTTTTTCTGCACGTTCCCATACATCTCTTTATATAGATAGTTGTAATATAACTTATTAACGAAGTTCTCGCAAGATGAGTTCACAGCACGTTTATTTCAATCCTGAGTCAGTTCCTAATTATTTTAATTTATAAACAATTAACTTTATTATTATTTTTCCTATCAATCCTGTATAGATATTATAAAACTATTCCTACTGAGTTCATGGCATATTCAGTTTAATTATTATTTCTTGGAATTTATAATTTTAAAGTATTAAATTTTTGGTTCTTTCTTCACACATTAAATTATCTCTTCGCGTAGATACAGATATTGCTATTCGTGCAAAGCACGTTCAGTTCTGGAGTGTAAGTAATTATTTGGTTTTAGTATTATGAATTACGGGCCAATTTTATGAACGATACCGTTTCGTTAACGGACCGTTATCCGTCCGTTTTTCTATCTTGAATAATTGCCATTCGCTTGTCATAACTTTCTCTCCTCGATAAGGAATCCATTTCACTAATTCGCCTTATATATATTTTCTTGTTTTAATTAAAATAGTGCACGGTTTCAAATAAGCGATCGTCGGGCAACAACTGACAGCTGTCAAACGACCGGTAATCTGACGAACGTTTATAAAACGGCGAAATCGGGCGGTAGACCAAATATTAGTTAAAAATGGTATCAAGCGTTACAAACGGATGGTTATAAAACCGGCCCTAACTATGTGCCTACAAATATTATTATTTATTATAAACAATAAAATACGTTTATAACACTATATTATGTGGAACGGTTTTAGTACGGTAATATCATAATTGCTACATGGGGGTGTGTTTAATAATATATTATGTGACCTGACCTGTTATACATTTAATAAAAAAAAAGTGAAATAAAAAGTATTTTAAATATAATACTAGTTTTTTAGCGGAATTTTTTTTTTGGTGTTCTCAAAGACATAATTCCGTTAAACTACTTTACATTTTTACAAATTTTCATACTATATTTTTACAAGTTGTCATACTTCATATTTTTATTATTTTTACCTACTTTAAATTTTTTTGTAATTTTTTATAAGCTTTTATACCAACTTCACATTTTTTCATATTTTATACTTTTATGCTCTATACGTTTTTATACTTTATCCTATTTACACTTTATACTTTTTTTATAAGTAATGTATTCATGTTTATACTTTATAATTGTTTATTTTACATTAGTTTTTTTTTTTCTTTTTTGTTATTGTTGTTGTATTTACGCTTTTCATACCTTTATGTTAAAGGCACAAATTGTACAGTATATATATAAATAAATAAATTGATATATTATTAACCCTTACATACTACACATAATACAATCTACAGATTGATAAAAGCGCCTAATATAGGGATATTTTTCTTTGAAGCCATTGTTTCAGCATATGTCCGAGTCTTGTTGCCAATTCACATTTTTCAATATTGCTTGGTATGTTGAATAATTTAGACACCTTATACTCCAAGGTTCATACTCCGTTATAAATTATTAATACGACCCAAAAACCTAACCTAACCGATCACCTAATGTAAATTATTACATTCTACTAGTGAAACATTCATATGCCTAGTTTATTGCTTTATCGTTAGTAAATAAATAGTATTTTTGATTTTGTTTTGTAAAATTATGGAATGAAACTTTACGGATTAAAAAAGTTTGTTTTTAAAATTTAAATTGAATAAAATTCATGAATAACCATATATGGCATATAATAATTTATCTGTAAATTCTAGACGTGTAGTTAGGAAAATGAATAAGGTTTCCAATGATGAAAATCTTAAAACTGTAATCTTTTAAATTTTATGAATACATAGTAAAACGTCTGAAAATATGTGCAGTTTGAAAACCAGTGAAGGCATTTTCAAGCATTTTACCTAAAATTCTAGTACGTATTTCATACAGAACTAAAAAGCTTACAGTCAGAGGACTTTTGTCATGGAAACCTTACACATTTTCCTAACTACCCGTGTGGAAGTTATAGATAAATCGGTCGTAGTATTTCTTGCGTTAGCATTGTATTTCTAAGTGCAAATAAAATTGATGAATTTGCACACACAGTCACGTTCACCCATTTCTTATTTTTAGGTGGCCAATTGCTTACCGGCCTTGATTACTAACGGTGAAATTCGTGTAAAAGTATTGCGCAAATATATTTTAATCGAAGATTTAAGCAATAAATTGAAAAAATCTGAAATTCATCTCTGCCGCCCCAAAATAAATACATTTTTTCTTTCAATTTCTATGTTCTAGTTTTTCATCCATCTTCGCTAAATCCACTATTAAACAAATCTTAACATGTATTTATTTTAACGTTTCTATTCAGCAAATATGTAAATTAATTAAACTGGTATTAAATTTAATGGTATTAAATTAGAACGCAGAAATCGTGGAATAAAGAGGAACACAAGAAATGCGAGGGGGACGTATCTCGTGATCCAAAAGTCTGTCCATTTGGATTTTAAATTTCTAATACAAAAAATTATTTTAACATTATCTCATTCTTATCAAATAGAATAGCAATATACAATGGAAACAGCGCTATATTTTCATTGGCTCTCGCTCTCTCAGAGCCAAAAAGTACCAAGTCAGAGGCTACACCGGTTTTCATTCAAATCCATGGAAGACATTTCTAGTGTGTATTATTTTTTCTATGGTAGAAATCCATAAAGCAATAATTTATATTGGGGTGGCAAAATTTTATTTAAGATTTTTGACCAGTTTGAAAATACATTCATATAAGAATAAAATATTTATTATTTGTACTTTCTATTATTGATACCAATCAATATAGAATTGATTGAGTAACCTAACCTAACCAAAATCTAATTAAAAGTATATGAGGTGGGCGTCTGGATAAACGTAGAATCTCTGAAAATTATGTGAAAAAATAAGAAGTATGATACCGATAATAATAACGGGACAGATAGGGGTATCCATAGCTCAGTGATTAGAGCGCAGGGTCCTGAATAAACCATGAATTCCTAGGTTCGAGTCCCAGCTGCTACCATGTGTCTTTTCGGTTTCATTTTTCATTCTAAGAGTTGTTAATATATCTTCAATGATTAAAAATAGAAAAAAAGAGTTTTTTAAATTTTTTTTTTAATATTTTTTATCTTCGATTAAATCATATACGAGTATAATTCCGTATATTGCGCAGTGCTTTTACGTGAATTTCGCTGTTAGGAATGGTGGCTATTAAATTATCATAAGTAATTTGATGATCAAAATAAACACTTTCATGCTAGTCATGAATTTATTTTATTATTTTTTCCGCTCCGTCTCTTCTTTTTTTTTATCTCTTCCCATATATCTCATATAGATATGCCATTTTTCTCCGTCGCGTGCTCGACTTATGTTCGGGGACTATTCGACTAACCTCATGAATAAACACGACCTGATAACCTCCGACATTCCTATCAAATTTGGTTTTATTCGATCGCAATCGGTCGCTTACGCATATAAATTTCAATTTTGGAAACGTTATATTGGGGGCCAAGAAAACATGATATGTTTCCTTAACCCAGAACTTAATGGGACCCAATTCGTAAAATTCTAACGAAATCACACACTGCTTATTGCAGGTGGCGAAAAGGTTGTAATTTTCGCTTAAGACGATGCAATGGGAAGTAAAGCAAAATCATGTGTTTTTGGTTTTAAAATTGGATGGCCTAGAAATATCATAAATGATTTAATTAAATACTGCAAGTACAACACACCTTGACCTTTCGTTTGATTGAGCATTTTTTAGTGAGTCTTTTTATGAGCCTAGAAAAAAAAATGTGTATCAGACCTAAAAAAAATGTTACAAAATGTAAAATCTCCTACTTACGAACCCCTTTTCCGATGTTGTCGTATTGCTCATTGTGAAAAATTAAGTTTCTTTTTTTTTTAATTTAACCGTCAAACATTTTAATAATTATGCCTGAGCTTTACAAAATAAAATACAACACGCGTTTTGGCGATGTTTTCTTTTCGTATATCGAAACGTGCGGCCGGTGTTAAGCGGGAATTTTAACACGTTCGCGACCTGCATAAGGAGTGCGTGATTTCGTTCAATTTTAGGAAGTGGATCGCCGTAACAGCGGCCTCATGTTTCGATTTATGCAAAAAAAAAACATCACTAAAATGCATGTTTTATTTTATTTTGTAAAACTCGGACATATGTGTTATTTTATTTTGTAAAACTCGGACATATGTGTTAAAATGTTTTTAGGTCATATTTTAAAGAACTTAATTTGCCACATTGTACAATCAATATAACCTATTCCGAAAAGGGGTTCGTAAGTAGGAGATTTTACACTTAAAAGAATTATTTATATATCAGATACCCACTTTTTTTTTGCTTATATCTCACCAAAAAAATACCCTATTAAATCAAAGGCCAATATGTGTCAAATTTTCAAAACAAAAACACACGATTTTGCATTACATTCGTATTATTTTTTTATGTGTGTAATTTATTGAAAACAACAATGCATTAACAAAATCATGTATCGTTTATTTCGATACTTTCATACTGTCTGTGTTTAAAAAAATTAAAATCTTTGTAGTGGGGTAGCGCTTTTAATTCAATTTCAGAAATCGGTGTGTGTAAAAGCAGCTAAAACTCTCAAACGGTTACCTCTGATGTTATGAAATTTGATCAGCTTTTGCTGTCTTGATTTTCTAGGTTAACGTTACTTATTTAAGCTCATCACTCCATTTCCGTCATAAGCTATGGAACTTTTAAATATCCATTTAATTATTACAAATATACCTTACTGACAATGGTAATTTGATTTGTTTTGGCTTTTTTTTCTGCGTTTTTCATGTTATTCCGTAACACCTACAAAGGAAAATTATTAAAGTAACTACCTAAGTATTTACATTCTTCATAAAAGATTTCAAACCCTAGGAAAACCAGTGGAGATAATGCTAATTATTAGGTTTAACCTACTTTGAAAACAATTATCCAGTAGGTAGTTAGTTTTCATGCAATCGTTCATAGAATATGCAGGTATGCATAAACTATAGTCTAAAATTCACTTACCACAAACGCCTAAAATATAAGAGATCGTAATTATCAACTTTATTCACCGAAATGAATCCCGATTTAGTAATTTTGGATACATGGTGTGACTTAGATCCGTTACCTCTCTATCTTCCGCACACATCATAAAGCCTCTTTTCATTATTACGAATAGGCTGTTGGAAACAGCGACGCTTGTTTGCTTCCTTTATCGAATGTGAAATAACGGGGCCTCGTTAAATGAGTGTCTTCGGGAATGGCAGAAACCGCCAGCGATTACAACACCGCTCCGTGTCCCATATAATCTAAATCGATTCCGAAAAATCCACAAGTCCACTCCAATAAAGTGAATAAGCGCTCTACTTTCGGTACAATGCCTCTCGTGGTAATATTGATGGGTATTGTAGTCCATGGGCCTCGAAAACTGTCAGATATCAGACTTTAGACGTCAGACGAGCGAGCGAGAAATGTCGAACTTAAAAAATACAATACACCTACGACCCTTTCAGCTTTCTGCTCGCCTGGTAGCTCAGTTTTAGTTCCTCAGTTTTCAGTTTACCCCCAACGCTCAGCGCGAATACAGCGCCTCGCGGAACTTTCTAACATACTCATTCCTAAACCGCTCACGTAAATTGCGGGGTTCGATGTATCAATTTCTATGTTGTCTTCGCTCGCAGTGAACGGAAGGAACCTTGCATTGATAGACCGGACTTCCCCTAAATATAAAACAAACAAACCGAATCCAATTATATTTATTGATGGTAAAACGTTTTACCAAAATAAAGTCATATCGGAAAGCAGTCTAGTTCAAAATAAACCCGCGAATAAACCTAAGAAGTTTTATAAAAAAAGAGTTAAGTTAAGAAAGGTAACTTTTCCGAGATCTCCTATTAATATTCCTGTTCAATCTTTACCAGAACCCTTGCTGCTGGATGCGGATAGCGGAAGACGTTCAACCCACCATGGCTGCCCCAAGTCATGCAAGTGTCAGCCCAACTTACCTGAACGCCGCCTGACTTCTTGCCAAAGCAGACGACAAGTCAACGTCGGTTGCGGAAGCGAACCGACGAGTACGGAATACCCGGTGAGCGTCAGACGTCACGTGAATTCCTACCACCTTGAGAACAAAACATTGATTCAAATAAGGGAAGCCAGAAAAGTGACCGACTTTAAAAGGATTCTCAGTTCTAATGCAATATTGTGCGGGGCGGTGCGTTCGCAAGCTTCGGCTCAGCTTTCTGAGATGTTGAGCGATGCAACGGTGAACACCTCCTTCTCTGTCCAGAGACCTCAGTCGGCCTTCTCCGTGTGGAGTGTCAATAACACTTACAACTTCCTTTTCCAGAGTCACCTGGACTCGCTCCAATCAGTTGTGAATCATAAAATCAGTGAAAAAACCAGTGATAATAAGTTTTATAGTAAGTATCGTGATAGTTCTGAAAACCGTGTGAGCGTTACGGAACCACGTCTCTTCGAGGAATTGTATAATATTCCTGAATATTATCAGCAAACAGATTTAATTCTCCCCGTGACTAAAAAAGTGTTACCCAATAAACCATTGTGCAACAAAGATTCCTCCGCTGTATCGGTTGTCAGTGAGCCCGCTAATGGATGTTTAAACAACTTTAATGTCAACTTGAGTGACTTAATTTCAGCTGGTAATAAAAATGACAATACATCAATTAACACAAGTGGCGAAGTGATCAATTCCGATAGCCGTTTGGAACATATCGGTGGGAAGTGGGAAGAGACCACCATTAGTATGAGCACAACACAGCAGCAGGGAACACTCAGTCATTGCCTTAATAACAAGCGGGACCTTTGCCTGGCGGAGATAGACAGGTCTCTGTGCGAGCTGGATATCAACAAGGCGGACGTGCCGCAGATAACACTCAGTGAATGCCGAGAAATACCCTCCCTCCCTGCAAACCTTCAGCCCGGACAATCCTTTAACTTGTCAGTGCCTTCCGTGGAGTGTTGTGTCGAATCCAGACCGCCACCTACTGATTGAATAAGAACTGGTAGGTTCCCCATGTTCTTATTAGCCACTGCCTTTTGGGGTCTTAAATAAAATTAGTCCTTGGTTTTATTTTAATCAATTTTCAAACGAATGTGACGCCATTCCGAACAATAACATGTTTACGTGTTTGAAACTGTTCAATAAACCCTAAGTTGTTGTAAAGTCATCACTTTATACAAAGTTGTGAACTAACGTGGTTGCTGACAGTTGAATTTCAGTTTTAGTATAAACATATAACTGAGATTTTAAGTGCTTTTATTATTATTACTGCAAAAACATGTTGGCTCTGCAATCTGAGCAAACAATGGTGGGGTCGAGTGATGATAAGTCAATGAAGCCGAAGCCTCCGGACAGTTCTTCATCGACGGCTCCTCACGGACGTACTCTGAACCGTTCGGCGGCGGTGAGCCAGAAGTCAGTGGAACTCAGTTTCGCACCGGACACACCGGCTAACAAATCCAAACTCGCCACGCAGAGATCCGTCCCTGAATGCCAATCCACCGTGAAACGAACCTTGGACCTTCGACGTACAAAGAACTCTTCCATCGAGTCCACCATCAGTCTTCCCAACCAGAAGTCTCTAGACAAGAAGCAGGCCTCCCTCCACCACCAGAAGTCCATCAACACCCAATCGGACATTATCCTTAGTGCGCAACATTCCATAACGGACGATCGTAAAGCCTTGAGAGACGCGCTGTACCAAGGAATATTCCATCGTCATCGCAGAACAATATTTGCAGTGGGTTCATTTCTCAGAATGCTGAGAAGTAAAAATTCTAATTACGATTCAATTCGATCGGATTCAGAAGACGTATAGCTGCAGTGAGATGTTTTTATTTCATATTTTTCACATGTTTATTTTAAGATAGCTTGTACTAATGCATTGTCTCTGTTCCCAATTACTCGTATAACGTTTTAAACAAAACAACGGCAACACTGCTTCTAAAATACAGTTAGCGTTACCAATTATTTTACTACATACACTTTAGTAATATAAAAGGAAACTAACCAGCTAATCAATGTTTTAGACATAAATGTAACGCAATAACAAATAAATCATTTTATTATTTGTGTCGTGAACGCAGCAAGATAAACTTCATACCTTCACTCAGAGATGATGTTTTAAAGAAATATATGAGAAATTTGTTGTTGGATAAGTTTATACTATAATCAGTAAGTCCCTAGAATTATTACTGTCACTAAATTACGCCTGAATCAGTGAGCCTAAAGATAATAATCATGTTTTGTTAACAACGGTTTACCGACGTTTGATTGGTTTATTTGAACTTTCACAATCACCGTACAATTGTAAGTCTGAACTGCGTAAATTAGAAACCAATTTAAATGTTGTGAAAAAATGCACCAACATATTGTATTTGCCTGCTAATCTAATGCGAATTTTAAGTGGACCTTAGTTGTGTTTAAAGCTTAGGTTACACGGTAGCGGAGGACACTAAATGCTTAAGGATGTGTTTAGGCCATTTATGTAGCGAAATAACTTAGTTGTTAAAAATACTTATTATTTGGTGGCAGGGTATCGCTTCTTACACAAATTGTGATCAGATGCTTAGAGACTGTCGAAATTTTAAAAAGATTCATTGATAAAACAGACATTCCTAATGAAACAGCTAATATTCTTCAGTTCCTGAAAATATGTACATTGAATTAGAGGCACAGTTTACACTAATATCTAATCAAATGAATCCAACATACAAACTTGTTAGCAATCTAAAACTGCCCAATGATAATGTGATCAAATTATGTTTATAGAAGTGGAGGTCAATAATTGGCTACAATAACAACTATTTATGTACTCTGTTCATTAGTAAACCTTAAGGAACGTGTTAGTTTAATTTATATCCTATAATTTGTATATCTGGGCCCATTAATTTTAAATAGATCTGAAGCCAATGATTAACACACAAGAAAAATTCGTACTAGAATCAGATACTTACTAAAAATTATGAAAATCACAGGGTATTTTTATCATTGTATTTTCTTTAAAATTTGCTACAATAAAATGGTATATTTTGCATAATTCCTGTTGCAAATTTAAATGAGCTTAATAAAGTTGAATACATATATATATTAAAAAATATTGTACCTAATGCTTAAATATTAAATATATAGATTTTTTACAATGCAATACTATTCTAAACAAGATAAATAACACAGACACTCGCATTGCCTCATAATTCACGTCATCCCTGTTGCAATTTTCAGAATTATGAATATTATTTTATTTATAATAACAGCAAATAAAATAATATTCATACTTACCTATTAGATCAAAATCAATCGGGTTAATCATCAGTTCTTTTCTATTGAAATACCAATTTCTCTACAAACTGCAAATCACACATGTATTAGCCAAATATGTATATATATATTATGGAATCACATATTTGTGTATGTAATCACATACATGTGTGTAATCATACAAGTATTTATACATGTTATAACATATGAATGTATGTAATCACATATATATGTATGTAATCACATATGTATGTATGTAATCAAATATGTATGTATGTATATAATCAACCATGGAACCACATGTTATTATTGTATAAAATCGCAAAATGAAACTGTTAGAAAGTAATTTTTGTGATTTCCATAGTAATTTTAGGGATATTTGAATGCATTTGGTTGTCCCGAAATGACTGTTATGATATAATGAACATGATACATTGTTATAGTTGTTAGTTTGAGCTTTTGTACCAAAAATTTTGCTAAAAATGTAAAAATGATTACATATTTTAGGTATAAAATTTTATAACATCTTTATAATCAAGTATGTAAGTGATAAGAATCTTTGTTACTTTTAAATGGTAAAATTTAAATAATCGTTTTAATTTACAAAAATAAATCCTTCAAAATTTGCTTCTCTACATGCGAAAAGAAAGGGGAGATGAGTCAAATAATCGAGTTATGAGTTAACATGGCAAAACGCTTGTTGCTTACGTAAAATGAGGCAAGGTATAAAATAATTTTGAATATTATTAAGGCGATAGACACAGATGTGTGATTACGTATTTGAAAAACAGGGCGAGAACAAGGGGTTGAGTGTACTCATCTCTTCAGATTTTGACTCATGCTTTTCTTTCTTTCGCGCACAGAATTGTATAATTTCTAATGAATTTTAGATTTATTTTGTTTCAATCTGAGAAGCATAGAACGATGTGCCCTGCGTAAAACAGTTATTCTAGTAGATTTGTTATAAATTATTCTAATTAATTGCGATTTCAAATTTAAGAATATGTAGGTACTAGTTATAAGTTATTAGGGTCATTTTTTTAAATACGTGTTATGACAAATCCACAAAAAATATCAAAGTTTGCTTCGGTGAAGTTACAAGCTTACTTTACGTAGGGCACTCTTAGATCGTTCATTTTTATTCGTCTGTACCTACCAACACATAATATGTAATTTAAGTTAGAGATTACTTGCTTTTATATGTTTCACCTCTCTGTAATCACGTTATGTTAGACATTGCATTATATGTTATATTTATAAGTTGTTAAGTTATAATCATGATTGTTATTCTTTATCGATAAGTTTATCTTAAATTTATGTTGAAACTAATATCAAGAATAAATTGTTTAATAATCTTTTTTTTTCACCATGCCAATGTTATACCATCAAAAACCTTATGATGATTGCTTGACATTGTCAAATTGAGAAATTGGTGTCAAAATTATTGTCAAATTAGGTCTTTTATCTTCCCTTCTTGTTACAATTAAATCATATCTGAAAACACGCATTGTCAAATTCAGGTATTACGGTCAAATTGACAAATGGTTGAATTTTGTGATTTCCAACATCAATGTCTTTAATCTTGCCAGTTGTTATGATCTAAGTCAGCTCTGATTATGAGAGATTGTCAAATTGAAAAATAAGTAACAAAATTATTGTCAATTTGTCCGCCGAGACAATCTTTTATCTTGCCAGTTGTTGTCATGGTCTATAATCAAATATAAAATTGATGGCTGTTGAGACTGTCGAATATATTGTCAAATTGACAAACTGGTGATTGTTTTCAATTTCTTCTGGCAGGCACCAGTGACTATATTTCATGGAAAACTTGCTCCTGAAATAGAATATATGTTTTAGTACATTTATTTCATGATATCAATGAATAAAAACTGATTTTGAAGGATGAAATGAAAATGAAGAACAAATTCTATTTAAAACTGAGGCGCGTTGAGCCAGTTTGGAAGAATCTGCCAAAATTATTATTAAATTGTTGAATAATTTTTATCAAATCATAAATATATTTCATAAAGTTTAGTATTACACTTAGAATTCACATATCTAGGAATTTTATATTTAAAATATCATGCACTCGAGTACATTCAACATAATGATTATTTATTTCATCGTTTTCTGAGTTTAGTGATGGAATAAAAATATATGAATAATGATAAAATTTTGGTTATGAATATTTCCCCTCTGAGCTGGAATGAGTGAATGCCAACATTGAGTTTATTTATAGAATATTAAGGTCAAATACTGTAATAAGCCCATCTGTTTATACTTTGAAATTACTACTTCTGTATCATGATACATGTACAGTGATGTTTCACTTAAAACCACATATTTTCTAATACAGGGCAATTCAGTACCTACTCTTTCAAATTATTGAGAATCTAACAGATAATAAGTACCTACTTAATTTGAACAGTTAAAATAATAACCGGTATTGATTCCAATTTTGACCGATGTTGATTCCATTGATAAATGTTCCATCGTTGAATTTTTGTAACTTCATTTTATCTCCACTAGATGGCATTAGTAGGTTTGTAAAGAAATAAATAATTGGTAATCCGGAATGAAAAATGGTGTATCCCACAAAAACCTCTGAGTGAAATAAGCAATTCATTATTGGAAGAGGTTTAGAATTATGTGATTCATCAAATAATTGTCTGCGTTAGATGTGTTTTATATAATTTACTTGAAAAAAAAATCGTTTTTCTTATAGATATGCCATTTATTCTCTGACCACCTCAAAAATTGGAGAGAAAAATTATTTAAGTTTTATTTTTACATAGGTAAAAGATATTGTATAAATAAAGAATTTTTTTTAAATCTCAAAACAATACATGAAATCAGCATGAAAAATGTGTTTATATTTTCCTTTTATTTTCTTTTATTCATATTTACTTTTAAAATATTATTTCAAGCAGTCAGTCAGTCGATCAAAATTAATATTTGTGTTGCCAAACAGTTACCAAATGATTTGTTTTATTTTATGTTACAAAAAACATAATGACAAAACAAACGCGAATAGTTTGAAGGCATTTTGTATAATTAAGGCTAAACGAAGCCTAATACGTGCTCACAGATGGTGCTAATTTAAATGTTTTTTGAACAAAAACTCATTGAAATGAATCGTTTGTTGGCCAGTATACACACGGAAAATGAAATGGAATAAATTTTTATTGTAGATTTAAAGCTCAAGTCCTTCAAGAAACTTGTAAAAATACAATATATTATTGTAAACTAACATAGGACTTGTGCTTTAAAGTTGCAAGAACAATTTATTCCATTTCATATTCCGTATGTTCCCCGGCCAGAAAAACAATCACCTCAACATATAAAAAGCATTAAATGTTAAAAGTGTTTTATCCTATTTTTTTTCAATTAGCGCTATTTGTGAAAGCGTATCACGTTTCGTTTAACTTTAAACATAACATTCCTTTTTAAAAAATCTTCTCATTACTTTAACTCTCATCAAAGAGAGAATAAATCGGTGCCCGCTTATAATCCCGTAGGATTAGAATTATTTTCTGGAGATGAATCTCAATCACAGTTTTATTTACAGAATCATGAAACATTACCTAAAAACAGTGAATGAGGTACAAATTTTCAATCTTTTTTACTTACCATAATAATCTCATAATAAAAATCCAGATTCGCTTTTCTCGGTTCACGTGTTAGGACATTTAATTGAAGGCGTATTGTCACAATTCCCTAATTGTTCAGGAGAGGCAAAGTTCTTTTCTTAGACTTGACAGTACCATAGAATAGCCCTTTTTAAGATGTTTAAAACCAAATAGGTGAAGCGGTATATGTCTATAAGTAGTCTCTCTCATACTCTTTATTTTATATAATGTGAAAGGCAATTTGATGAGTCACATATAACTGTATTCCTATAATTGCTTTGAATTTTGATGACATATTAATTTAATTTTTGAAATATGGGAAAAAAATCTTTTTATCCCAGATTATATATCCTTACCTTTAATGTAGAACTACATACTTAAACTCCTTTTCTGATATTTCGTGACCTCTTCACTAAGAAAAACTGATGATTTTTGGAATTTTCTTCTTATGATTGTTTTTATTCAAATTCTTATTTCTAGGATAATTATAATTTATTTTTATCTTACCTAAGTACGTAAATTTTACATAATTTCTCTGTATGAATTACACCTAGTTTGTTCAACATCAAAATGTGTATTTTATGAAAGAATATGATTACTTGTGTTGAAGATTTTGTATTAAAAAAAAATTGTTAAATCATTGTAAAGAAGGTGAAAAATAAAAGTGTTTCAATAAAAATGCGTTTTTTTTTTCTTTTTAACATAGTGTTTTTATATTTTATTTTGTTTTCTGTTTACCTTAGAAATACAGTCTTATTAACTTTGGTCCCTTGGAAGAATATTTGGTACACTGCATCCTGGCAACATTCATAGAAAAATATACACAAACTCTTAAATAAGCAATAACGAAGAAATACTAGTAATACCATTAATTAAATTAGACTTTTTAAACAAGTTGATTTCTATCACAATTTAAATCTATTGAAAAAACACCAACCTACAAAATACAAACAGGCGTATCTCACATTTACCAAATTTCACAGAGAACCGACAACTGTTTTTTTTTGTCAGATTCTTATACATTTTTCGCTAATTGGCTTTTAATTAAAACATTTTTCTTTACCCCATCAACGAAACATGGCAATAAAAACAGTTGTTGGTTCTCCATGAAATTTGCTAAATATGAGATATGCCTGTTTGTGTTGCGGGCAATGATATGGGTTATTGAAGCCTCACTCCAAAGGTTAGTTTGATGTTTGATTTCTGAAGCAATGAACCATGTTTTTTTAAATACCGCACATGAGTTCCAACTGACTGGTGCCGGTGGAACTATGGCACTCGCAAAATTTGAGAATGCTTTGGGGCTGAAGGAAGTAATGAGGATACCATATGAAAAAGTTGAAGGTTGGAAAGGTACTTGGCTATTCGGATCTGATCACTAAACACAGCTAAAGCCATTTTAAGGTTTCGATCAGGATGATGTTGAGAGTATCTACATAGACAACGTTTTGAACATAGCCATTTGGTGTCTACAGGTTATCTGAAATGTTAGCTCTAGGAAGAAGTGCGACTCAATATTTCAAAGTCAAACAAAATAACAATCGATTAGTTTTGTTTACTCTGTGTGGAATTCTCAGTGGCTGGTCTGGTCAGCACATGAGGGAATGAAGATTTTCTCTCTTGCTCTAAAAACGCTAGCTTTGTGGAACTTCTGGACTCCAGTTCCAGAGTATCCTGCTCTACCACCTGACATTTCCACCACTCAATAGAATAAGAAGAGGAATAGGACTCTTTTTAAAGTGATTCCATTGTATATGAAATTGGATAAATTCGACAACATAACAAATTGACAAAAATTGTAATAAAATCTTTAATAATTTTCTGAAAGGACAGATCAGCGGGATCACTTTTAATCAGTTTTTCATTCATCCAATGTATTATTAAATGATAACCTTACGTAATATAATATCTCTTTTTGTGATTAAACCATTCAAGTTTCTCCTTCACAACATTCAATAAAAATATATTTTATTATTGTGAACACAACAATCACATCTTTACAAAATTACCTACTTATTTTGCTTTGAAAACTCTGAGATTTCATCAGGAGAAAAAATATCAATAGAAATGTTTTTGACGAGTTTGAACTTGTTCAAGCCCACTTTTGTGAAATGGTTTGAATAGAAACACAAAAAATTTTGCTAACTTAATATTTATATTACTCATAACAAGAAAATTTTTGAATGATTGTGTTTTTTTTAATTATTTCTTTAGGAAGGCAAATATTTCTGCATTAATAATAACCTGACAATATTTTTAAAATTCCTACTACCATTATTATAAGAGTAAATTGTTGCTTGTGCGGTGATGGATAATTTAGCTAATATTGTAATAATTGTATAATTGAACCCGCAATGCCTGGGTGGGAGCCAACGCTGTGGACCACTCGACAAACTGCAGAACTAATTTGAATCACTATGATATCTTTTAGTTACTACCTGGCATGGAATAAACACTTTTTTTTTTTTTTTAAAGCATTGAAATTTTTTTATGTAACCCCTCACAAGCGCGCCCCTGTCTATACTGCGCACAGACAAGGGTACTATATTACCAACCGGTTGGGCAACATTGTGAGGCGGGTCAAGGAGAGGGCTGTAGGAAGGTATTTGTTATTGGATTAGATGCAGGTAAAAAAACAGATTCCGGTAGCTCCACATACGAGTCGGATTACTTAAAAATGAGTCGGCGAAATGACCCGTTCTCATGAAGCCAACATCAACTGTGAACAGGTGTTCCATTCGTACCCGTCGAGTTTCACGCATGTACACCGGTGCAGAGGGGATCAACGCTGCTAGCTCCTTCGAGCAGGCTCCGTTGAAATATCTGTAGAACAGACTCAGCATACCTACATTGCGCCTGCGCATTAAAGATGTCGATCGGTATGTTAACAATGGATTGTCAATCAGATGAACCGCCCACTTTTGCACAGAATCAAGCAGGTTTATCGAGTATTTGGGAGCTCCAGCCCAGGGTGGCTTCCAAATTCAACTGTTGGACGTACTTGAGAATTGTATAGGGTAAGCAGCTGGTTTCTATTGAAAAATCTACTACCCCTATACAAGACGCCCAGTTTCTTGGAAGCCAGATTTACGCATGATTTGAATAATAAGGAACCAACGGCAATAATATGAACCCAATAATCTGGCGACTTTATTTTATATTATGTTAAAGCTCTATTTCTCATGATCACTGTGATCTTAAAATGGGCACTTCATCAGAAATTACAGACAAAAACAGATTTGAAAATTTAATGAGCCCACATGCTCATAGTTCGTAAGCTTTTTTTTTGTTTTTCTGAAATTTTGAAAACACATTGTACAATACAATTTCAAAGAAAATGATTTAATAAGGAAGCAGTTTTAGCTAATTCTTTAGATGAATCATACCAGAGATTTCGCTGGCAGATTTATATTATCGATGATCATTCTATTCAAATATCAAATAATATAAAATCATCACCTAATCAAAATAAATAAATATTCAAAACGACGAAAGAAAAAATTTCAAAAGAAGAAATAATTGTTTTTTTTACTTATAATGAAAATATTTACAAAATATATTATGTATTTTAATGTTTAATTCTGGTAGAGTAATATTTTTTCACTTAATTTTTAAATATATTTTAGCATTACGATGTAGTTTTTAGAGAGAAAATAAGGTTCCTCTGAAGTTAATGTAATATTTTATTATTAATTTTACATCACAGCAAAAGTTGTTCTTTAAAAAGTGAATTAATTATAACGGATAACTTATTTAACTCCAATTGTTTTTGTTTTCTGCAAATGTAATTTTTTTTTTATGTAAACTGCTTAGATTGTTTTCATGAAAGAGGCGTATTATAATATTCTTACGAAATACAAAAACCAGACAGAAAACAAAGCATAAATTAAACAAACAGAACTATTAAAAAGAATTCAGTACCACTTTAATAAAAAGAAATTTGATTTTTGTTGAAATGTATAAATATTTTTCAAATGCTATAAGTTTGAGTTGTCATATTTTCACGAATACAAATTTGGATTCTTCTTAGTAAAGTCTGGCTCATAACTCATTTTCGGCAAAAAGTGGAGATACAATATCTTGGTTTTGATTTGATTATTTACATCAAATATAGGCGATTATGTCATCTCTATTTCATACTACATTATAATTTTAAGATTATTCTCTTTTACCTATGCAATAACTTTTTTTTAAAGTTTGGTAGGTAATTAAAATAATATATTTTAGGAAATTTTCAGCGGGTAACCATAATTATTTAGATATAAGCTGTTCTGTCATGGATCATATCGACAAACGATCTTGGCACAATGTTTAAACTGTGAGGAGTATTATCTTATTGCTTCTGGACCCAGCAATCAAACGACTATTATTACTTCACTACCATTTAAAAAATGACAAGGCCAGAAGAAGGTATTCCTTATCTAATACGTATAGGTAACTTTAAACAATGTTCAGATTCTATTTTTTTTAATTCTATTAGTAAGTAAAGGTGATTGATTGATTTGGTAACATTTGATTTCAGTCATTACTCATATTTTAGGACAATCTCACCTCTGTTACGAGATACAAATTAAAAAAAAAAACAACAAGAAATAACACAAGCATATTCTCTGATAACAAATCATTGAATTAAAACACTGGTTAGCATACTAAACCATTTCATAAAAACTTTACACCACATGAAAATATGTACTTCATAAGGGCCATACTCTAATAATGGTAGTATGTTTTAATAACACTTAATGTAAATACATAATATATCATCATGTTTTTATCCTAGCAAAATGATATTTAAAACATTTTTCAGTTTTTTTAAAGCGACTGTAGAAATGTTTAATGTTTACAGCAAAAATTGAGAGCAAATCAGCTGATGTAAGAAACGTTATTACACATGTATGTATTTATTATTTGGCGCAAAGTATCCTCGTGTTGTCCTTCACAACACAAACCAATCTGAATTACAATAATAAAGATGGTTGGATATTACCTTGTGCCATTTAACAAGGATTTTGTTGAAGTATTCTAGATTAAAATGGTGGTTCGTAGTCACCTCCGTCGCTGAATATCGTTTTAAACTCTGTCAACATGATCTCAATAGCCAGATTCTGCTGAAGACATCCCATGGAGATGATGTTCATCTTCTCCGGAGGAGGCCATAGCAGAGTTGGTCCCAGCACAATTGACAGATTTGCAATGTGCATCCTGTTTTTATCTTCCCTTTCTGTCACCCTGTAAAGAAAAAAATATATAACAACATTAGCGCCATCTTTTGACACAATAGCGAAATAACTAATTAGTAACCAGAATGTTTTTGCTTACTAATTCCTGTTTGCGTATATATATATATAGTAACTGTTTGAGCAAATTCCATGCAAGGTTTGTATTTGTTGATAAAAAATTTAACGATAAGATTTATGAAGCTGATCGATATGTTTAATCAGTTTTCTTATCAATTATGTCACATGACGCATGGCATTTATGATTATTCAGTTGAAAAGACATCAATAAATTGTTCACATTATGCATTAAGAATTCATGCCACAAAAGTAAATGATTACATAATATTATTTTAACTCTGTTCTGAACTATCTTTGGGAACTTTTTAGGTTATTTTTTATTTAAATTTATTGATTTTATTTTAGGGATTAGGATTTTAGGTTTATACTTTATACGCATTGCTAGCATGGTATGGTTTAAACCAGTGATGCACAACCTTTTCAATATGTTCGCGGGCCGCAAGGGCACCTAGAGCTCGGGTAGGGTGCCTACAGCTTGACATGGTTAACTTTGCAGTCAGTGGTGTTGCTTGTGTAGATTTTTGTTGCGAATACCGTACAAATGTCCAAACTGTTCTGAGCCAAAATATTATTATGAACAAAAAATTAAACTAGGTACATCTAAATATAGTATTTCAAAATAACTCAATGCTATGCAACAACAATTTACACACAGGTTTTCAAATAAAATTTGGTTCGGTAACCTTTTTGTATTCTGTAAAACATTAACCATCTAATAAAGCAATCACGAACGCACAACAAAAGCGGCGCAGGCGAAAGATGTTTTCATTTTCATAGTCAAATCAATAAATGGACTGCGTGAAAACATTCGAGGGTCGCACGGAAAGAGGCTCGTAGGATGAATGTGGCTCGCTGCCGCGGGTTATGCAGCACTGGTATGTACAATTAAAAAAAAAATCAAATGTCAACATTTAAAGTAAGTCAGGTACACGTCACTTAACACCCTGTATATTGGATATTTTGGCATTTATATAAATATCATTCATTGTGGTATTCAGCGTGTTTGAACACGTTGAATAATAAATCATAAACAAAAATACCATACAATTAAAAGCACTGATCTCCTGAAGAATATTTGCTTATAGTCGGGGGTAGTCAAGTTTATCTGACTTTAAAGATAACCCCAATATTTAAAAAAAATCAGCTGGTGTCAAGTCCGGGTGATGAGAGGACCATGGGATTTCGTCTATTCGTGATATCAGTCACATTGGATATAATATGGCAAGTTGTCCGATTTTGCTGCATGCATGTTCCGTTGTAGATCTAACTTAATTGATCAGTGTTGATGGTTAATGGTTGACCATTGGCATGATGAAAAACTTTTCTCTTGTTAATACCGCATAAGAGCCCCAACTGTTGGGAGTCAGTGGGATATCTCAAATGGCATCCCAAGTGAGGTATATTGTGAGGCTGGAAGGAGCGGGGAGGGCAAGAATATTGGGAAGAAGAAGATTAGGAAGTACCTGGATATTCAGATCTGCTCACTAAACACGGATATAGCCGTTTCAAGCAGTGTTTCGGTTCTGAATGGTTGTCTTTCACTAGGACCATAATGAATGTATCTACCACCCTGGACAACATCCCTAACTGGGGATGCCTTAGTTCCACAGATTTGGCAGTTGGAACTCATTAAAAACCACTAAATATTGAACATCGGAGTGAAAAGAATAATATCGATGGACAAAGGAAAATAAATAATAATTTTTTTTTTAAATGTGGTTAAACGAAATGTGATAAGCGCTCACAGATGGCGGTAAATAAAATATTTTTGAAAAAAAAAAGAAACTTTTCCCTTAACGGTTTTAATTGTTGAGATGAATTGTTTGTTGGCAGGTGTGCATACATTACGGTATATAAAATATAGTAAATTATTATTGTAAGTTCATGAAACTCACAAAAATACTGTATTTGTTAGTTTTACAATAAAATATTTTATTTTTATAAGTTTCTTAAAGGACTTGAGCATTAAATCTACAATAACAATTTATTGCATGTGGACACACCCGCCAAAAAGAATTAATTTCAATATTTAAAAGCATTACGTGCCAAAAGTGTTTTTTTTTCTTCTAAAATATTTAAAATAACACCATCTGTGAGCATGTATTACATTTCGATTTAATAAATAAATATCTGCATGTTTCGAAACCGATAGTTCCTTCGAAAGATGTAGATATTTATTTATTAATGGGGAGAGGGACGTCGGAGAGTTATTATTTATTCATTCAAAATAATGATAATATTATTACGCAATACGATAAACAAAATTTTATTAAATAGAAAAATATTTGTTAAATATTTTAGAAATTTACGTAGGCTTAGCATTTATCAAAATCTAATCAGAAATATTACTTTTTTCTGACCGTCCCATTGTATGTTTTACAAAATATTTAAAATACGAATATGATTTTTAAAGTGGAGAAAGGTATGTTTAATAATTTTTCGTTGCGTTTTTGTAAATAAACGTAACCAAAAATTTGTAATCGGTATTACAAAAAAAAAAACGATGTTTTTTTTTCATTACAAAAATTATGTAAAACGTACAATGGAACGGTCAGAAAAAAGAACATTAGATTTTGATAAATGCTAAGCCTATGTAAATTTGTAAAATATTTAACAAATATTTTTCTATTTAAAACATTATGTTTATCGTATTGCGTAATAATACTATCATTATTTTGAATTAATAAATAATAACTCTCCGACGTCCCTCTCCCCCTTTTTTATTATTTAATATTGCGTTTATTAAAGAAAAAAATTAATTACCTTAGCAGGTGTTTCAGTAGAAATCCCAGTGTAATCCGGTTACACCTTGGAAGACTATCAACCACTTCCTTCATTTCCTTAACTCTCGCCTGGGAATCCTGGAGAGCTGTGAAAAGAAAAAGGTTTTCTATTGTAATGTCTTTTCCTGGGTACAAGGTTTCAAAAAACAAAAATTCTCAAACTGTAATCTTTTAAATTCCATGAAATACATACTTAAAATGGGTGCAGTTTGAAAACAAGTGACAAGGCAATTTCGAACGTTTTTACTTGAAATTCCAGTACATATTTCGTATATATTTTAATAGATTACACTTAAGGATTTTTGTCTTCTGAAACCTTATGCATTGTCCTATGTGCCCGTACAGAATTTACGGATAAATTATTTATTGTACTACTCACGTTAGCAGACTACAAAGTGTATATTTTTGGGTGCAGACCGATAAGTGTGATAAATACTGATTTGAAATAAAACGTTTGCCGCCAATTTACATAAGAATTTTCGAATCCCAGTCCTCAGATAGGTCAATGAAATTGATTATCTGTTCAAGATTTTTTTTTTGATCAATTTCACCAGAAGTGGGGAAAAATGAGTTTATTCCTGGCACACGGAAACGAACACAGCATACTTACATTGGTTAAAACGGTTACATTGACCTAGCAATTCGAGAAAGGGAGTGTTTATATAGAATACAAAAAGAGATGTCAAGATATTGTTTAATTAAAAACTTTCAAGAGTTGACAATAATATCATAGGTAGTAATAAATAATTGTTTTAAACATAAATCACAAAGAAGTTAGTTAGTAAAGTTGGAGATAAACATAATATTGTTAATTCTAAAGACTCTGAGTTGACAGCTGTTGGGAATGAATTTCAAAGTTTCGCTAAGCAAAGTGACAAAAACTTGTGCTGACTAATCTTTAATTGGGTTTTGAATAACACAATGGGTACTTTTACTTTTCAGATTACCGAGTCGTTTGTTTAGTTCTATATATTTTTTAAATTTTATCTAAGCTTGTCAACACTTAAGTAAAATTTATAATAATTTTCTTAGGTATAAAAAAAGTTTGCTGTGAAAAGCTCAAGGCCCGAGGATTAGCAGTAATATTATGAAACGAATTTAGTGTTGAAACCTAGACTAATGAATTTGTGAGAATGAGATTTATATATATACGAGTATATATATATTTTACTTTTTTCTTCGGAACAACGACTAAAATACCAAACCTTCTGAGGTCTGCAAAAGCCAAGTTTCCTCTTGAGACAGGTGCAGTTTATAAACTCACTTGCTTGGGACACGACGAGGTGTATGTAGGTCAGATAGAACGGACCATCTTCAAAGGGATCTCAGAACACTTTAGAACGTGCAAACTCGGCCATCCAAACAAATCGGTTATTGCCGAGCTTGTTTGATGGCCGTTTGAGCGGATTTGTTCCTGAAGTACTGGGAAGACCTAAATCGTATCGAGCGCATCTAATTCGGAAGCAATTGAAATTTGCAAAAAACCCATTAATATTGATTAGGACGATGAAGCTTCAACGGTTTAATAGTTCTTGGTGTCCGGTACTTGACGGCTACAAAAAAAACGTCGAAAACCAAATTAATTATACTAACAAAATATTTATAAAAAAATAAACATGAAATACTTCACACCACTGTTTAATATATAAATATCAACATGTTTCGGAAGCGAAGCTTCCCTCATCACGATACACAGTATACTAAAAAATAATGACAAACATATATATATATATATTAAACAGTGGTGTAAGCATTTCGTATTAATTTTATTGATAATGACGCCACAAAATAATTATGCATCTCTTGAAGAAATAATAATAATAATTATATTGAAATACCAGCCCCAGGGCGGTTAACGCGCGCAACACGGTATCATTTCTACATACATAAATACACACTAGACCACAATCTACACATCTACTCTGATGATGAACACTGTAACGCTGTCTGAAACGTTGGAAAAAGGAGGAGGAAGTGCAACTCGGCATAATATTCCAAAAGCTATTCTATAAAAAAATATATAAAAAATATGTACATTGTTCAAATTACACAAGACCGACAAAACATGTGCATTTAATAAATGCGTAGATACCCACCACCAGTACTCGCGATTGGAGAGCAAAAATTGACTCTCACCAAGCAGTTGCGACAAAAATTGAAATAAATCACATAAAGAGCAACAGAAATTAACATTGAAATCGAATCAAGCATGCGACCATCATCAGATTCGGCAGACTCCAAAGACTACGATGGGCTGAACATGTTGAAAAAATGACAGACAACAGACACCAAAACATCTGAACGAGTGAGGAAGCAATCCAGAAGAAACCAAAAGATGGATAAGAGCCACGAAAAGAGACGTGCTAGGTATATCTCATGGCTAGGTGTAAATACAAAGGGGTGGGATAGGAGCAATACAAAGGTAGTAAAACATTGTAAAGCGTCAATTTGCTTCTATAAATATTTTCTGCGGAAAAGATTTCAGTCAAGGGTTTGATACCAAACTACAAAGTGTATTTGTGGTGTTAGTGCTTACAAGTGACATTCAAGGTTTTCTGGAAGAGGTCGGTAGGGATGACGGGTTCCTTGAGCTCCCGAAAGAACAGCTTCAAGGCTCCAGCCAATACGTGGACGTCTGTGTCTGGCTTATCCAAAATCTTAAAATTGTTCTTGTCCACCTGTGAATAAAAAAATATATTAGAATTTTTTTTTTAATTTGTTTATTCTTAAGTTGTTTTCATTTCAAGAAAATGGATTTTCATCCCAATATTTCATTTAATGGGTTTACGAAAACATGTAAGTAGAGCGTTAACTTACATTAAGTTTTATTTATGTACTATTATCATAATAGAAAAGTAAAGAAAGTACGCTATTTTATATTTTTATGTGATACCATACAAATGTCCCAGCTATCCCAACCGTCTGGAGCCAGTAGAACTACGGCATCCCCGATTGGTATGCTGTGAGGCTGGAAGTTTTGAGGAGGGGGAGGAGATAGGGAAGAGGGGAAGTACCTAGCTATTCAGATCTGGTTACGAAACACGACTAAAGCCAATTCAAGCAATGTTTCGCTTCTGAATGGCGTTCTTTCACCAGGGCGATACTGACAGTATCTAAGGCGCCTCCAATATACTATATATTATAATTTAATAAATAAATTTTGAAATAACAAAATTTAATCAAATAAAATTTACTTGCGCCCAACGGGATTTGCACTCGCAACCTCTGAATTCGTAGCCAAGGGATCGTAAGCATTCAACAACGGAGACTGTGACACATTTTTCGCCATTTCGACCAATGAAAAAGCACCACGAAAAATTTCACTTTTCGCCGCGCCCCAGAGGAGATCGGAATCTGATTCGTCAACTCAATTCTCGGCCTATCTTTTGCTCCAGCAACAGTGTTAAGTAAAATTTTACTTTTATTACCATCCTCGTTCCAGAAAATACCCAATTTTAAGAACAAAGATCAATAATGTATTAAGTATCCAAACACAGACTAGGAAACGGAACATTTTTAGAAAGTCGTACGAAAAAGAAGGTAGCGCCTGGTTCAACAGCCCAATTACGGGCCTGTCTTTTGCTGCAGGCGTACTGTTTCAGGTATTAATTTTTGGTAATAATGATTGTTGGAAGACTGTACTATACCTCCATTCGGATCTTCTGCACCTGGCTCAGGTTTCCGCTGGCCCTGTAGAGTCCATCAGTATTCATATGTTCTTCCTTGCTCTCGATGACCCGAATGCAATGCTTCACGAACTCCGGGACATCGGACTTATCCTTGTTGCAAACATCCTGCAGGCTGCAGCCGAACACCGGCTCGTCTGTTGAAAGAAAACAATTAATTTAATTACAATAATAATAAATTTATCTTTTCCTACCAATATTCACCCTTTAATTTCTAATACAAACCAGATGCTTTATAATTTTGTTATCTTCACGATTTCATGAATAAATAACATGTTTCAGGTTGATTTTTTTTATGACCCGTCCAAGCGGTCCAATTTGAAGCTATGTGTCGGAAGTGTGTGCAGCATTATATACATGATGCAGTGGTGAACCATGGAGAAGGATGACCAAATTCCCGAAAGCGATGATGGTGAAAACAGAAAGGTGAGTTTGCACATTTTAAAATATTATAAAAGTGAAATACGATTTTACTGTCACAAAGAAAAAAGTTAATGTATTCCTCCAGTCGGAACGGTAAAATTAAAATATGTGCCAAAAAATAAAAATATTCTGAAAACTCTCGATACATCATAAGATGAATTTGAATGCCTTGTCTAATAAAAATGTATAAAATCTATATAGTTACCATTGGGACGCCTTTAAAACGAACGATGATTTTTATCTTAAATACAAAGTCGTAAAACCTCTAGAACGGCGAGCTTCAGCGTCATGAAAATTTCTTTTCTGCCCTGAATGTCTTGGTCAACGCAATTTTTTGAAGCGTGTAACGATATTTACAACACGAAGTATGTGGTATTGACAAACCCATAAAATAAGACAAACATCAGGCGAAGCCGCGTATTAAAGCTACTTTGATATGATTACAAAGAACTGGTGAAAAAATAACTAAATCCATTTATATTGATCTTTTGATGAATTTGTAATTTGGAGCGAAGTGCTCTTTGAACCTCGGCAGCCAATTTATCAATCAAATAAAACTTTATCCGATCGCCACTTAAAACCCAATTAGGGTCATTTGGAGTTAAATTTCTTAAGTTATCTGTCGGAGTTGGAAAAGAAGTTTTCTTGGAAACAGTAGCGCCCGGGGATGTTGAGATACCGGAGTCGGTTTCACCAACATTTACCACCAAAGTGGTGACATCATTTTTTTATTGGACGGAAAACGATTCTGATGTTGTGTGGGTAAAAGTAAGGTAAAGATAACCTTCCTCTTTCTCATAAACGAAGCGTGTAGCAAAAAGAGTGGTTACAACGGAGCTCTCAGCGATGTCTTGTACCCTGTGATGATAGGGTTTATTACATAGTGGTTTTTAGTTCTAGCGCAACGAACGTCGTCCTTGCTCCAAAAACGTCATTTTCGCACTTAGGACGCTGCCCTTTGATGACAGTGCTCTGATGTCCAGCGAGAGCTTACAAGAATTGGAACACTTCGGCAAAGGGTAGTTCTACGCCCAGACCACGGAGAGAAGCTCTCGACAGACATAAGAGTGAGTCGCCCAATGCGATGTGAGCTCGCGTTCATCGCACGAGGGTTGACAGCATTCTATTGTTTATTCCCCAAATGTATCGAGTTAAGACATTGTCTCTATATTATTCTCTAATACAATATCTACCATAGTCTACTTTATGACTTGGTATCTGCCTCCCGAAGCTGTCCTCGTGATGGATCGCGAACTGTTGACGTCCTCAGTGCGGACTCTGGGCTATGGTTCAGACCCGCTCGACATCACTAGAGAACCTCGGCATTACACCAGGTTAACTCCAACATCCACACTCCGCAAGTGTTATATGAGCGTACTATATTGTGTTGTATTGTTGTAATAGTGACACACGTATAAAATATATTATACTAGATACGTCGATAGTATAGATCGTCTTCACAAAATACAATAACAAAATATTTAAAATCTCTCACAACCAAATTCAGCAATAACATTGTCCATGTATAATTCAATATAATTTGCAATAAAGGCGAATATACAAAACACACAGCACATTCTCCCATTCTTATGCTGTAGACACGTATCTTGCTAGTAATTGTTGAGGAAGTATGCTATTATAGTCTTGTTGTATTTGTATTACGCGCAGTAGAACATATCTGCTATATCTGAACAAGTTACCTTCTGCGTGAAGTCTAGGTACAATAGAGTTTTTGAGTAACTAAGTCCTGAAATTATTGTTACACTTGAATAAAATTTTGATTGAGTAATTCTAGTTGGAATATGAAAGATAATTAAGCTAAGTAAATCATGGCTGTGTATAATACCATTAACAATTTAAAAAATAAAAGTCATGTCAAAACAAGTCTTCTATCTGAGAGTTGTTTATAGTTTCGATAGGTAGCCGAGTTAACAATATCTTAGAAAATCATGTTGAACATTTTCAATGGAATCGGAGTGGATATTTTAGTGAGGGGACCATATAGAACAATTATATTATGACGTAAATAAACCTAGGTTCCAGTGTTATTCCATTTTAAGAATCAATATATTCGTTAGGATGTCACTCTTGTTTTCCGTTGTATATTCTGCAAATCCCGTTTTTGTACTGTTCTGTCCTGTTCCATGATAGAGACTTGTTATGGGTACATACATTCTGTTTTATAACGTAAATGTCTCCAAACCCTTCCAATACACAATTGTTAAACAAACTGGTGTGGGCTCAAAGCCGTGGTTCAGTCGACAATGCTTCGAAGCAGTTCGACGAAAAAACGCGGCTTACCGAGCCTCTAACAGATTTCGAACATAGGAAAACAGATCAGCATATAGCAAATTGGCAAAGGAAAGCAAAGAAAATCGGAAATAGGTCAAAAATCAACCACGACCTGCAGATCATAAAAAAAGCAGGCTGTCTGCCCGAATGGCAGCAGAGCGTTCTGGTCGCTAGCGAGCCTCCACAGGTAGAAATTTTCCTATGCAATATTTGTTTCAATTAACTGCTGTGATGAGAGACACAGACAACACATAAATATCACTTGTTGTCAAATAAAAACAACAGAGTGTCCTATTCCGAACACGAATGCGGAGTACGCATCTATCAGCAGAGTTAATAATGGTGATTATAGCGCCAACCCAACGTTAACAGGGGCTGAACTCTGCTTGCTAATCGTGTTAAAACTAGTTTAGACTTTACAATTGTTTTACTCTAATTTATGAATGCTTTGTAAACACGCACTATTGTGAATAACAGAATGGTTTCAAGTAATTCTTTCCTGAAAAGTAACCCAACCTAACCTAACATTTCTGAAAAGTATTATCCTTTAAATAAGAATTTGCTGAAAAGTTGACTGCATTAGCGAATACCTCAGTAAATCTGTTCAACTGACTCGAACAGGTTTTTCTATCTAGTATTTTAGGGTCATCGTTAGAAATTCTACTTCAACTTTATTTCAATAATGAACTGTGAAACTTTGAAATATTTTATTGTAAAAAATAAAAAAGACGCCATCAAGTATTTTTTAAAATATATTTAAAATGTTTTTTTAAGAAAAAATAGAAACGCAATCGTAATGAGCAGTTTCGTTGACATTATAAAGTTTTTTTTAACGTGCCTACCTTTTTAGATGGGTCTAAAGATTATGATATTTTGAATATCTTAATTATATCCAATAATCAAAAGGAATAAATATATCAAAATCAATATTCAAAGAAAAAAAATTATTTTTGTCATACTAGTAAATTGTTGGATCAAACTGAAATTGTACATACACTATTGGTACATATAATTTCAAGAATGCTTTTCGCGTTTTATTTATAGAACTACTACAATATTACGAAATTACTCTATTTGTTCTTATAATAATTCAAACAATGGGGTAATCCGTCTATTTGAATAATCCCTTATCTTAAAGGGCGGATTGCAACATTTGTGACTAAGACCACATGTGGCAATGATGTATTTGTTTTACCGGTATTTGAATGGAAGGTGTTTCATAGAACTGGCGTCATTGATACTTTCGGCAACGTTGCAGTCAGGACACATGCAAAAACGGTGCCCAATTATACACGATTGTATTCGCGACAGTCCGGTGGTGGCTCTTGACTTTTGAGGGAGCTAGAGTGCTAAGATTGAAAAATACATCGTTATTGGGCACTGCCCTACCTACCATCTAAATATCCATACAAGAAATTGAAATTTTGAATAAAAATAAAAATCATTTTCGGCTTCAACAACATCAATAACGTCGTATTTTTCAATCTTAGCATTCTAGCTCACTCAAAAGTCACGAGCCGCCACTTTACGAAACGAAAATCTTTATTTTTACGATTCGTTCTTGTGCTTTATTTATATTCTGTGTTTCATTCATCCAACAACACGTTTTCTGTTTAAAATATACCCTATTTACAGCATCCCTAAATAGAACACAGGTACTGTAGTTATCCTGAGGGCCTCATGTGTAATAAATGGAAACATAAATTAACACTCAGCTAATACCTTCGAAGGAGTAAAACATAGAACCGTGTAGTTTTAATGATAGTTTATTTCAAACAATAATTGCTGAATACTTGTAAAAATATAAAACTAAAACAGTATTTATTATCTTAAACAAATACTTAGTTTTAAATCAACATTTATTTTAAAAACAACTTCAACCGGTTTCGCTTATCTCAAGCTTCATCCTGATGAAGCTTGAGATAAGCGAAACCGGTTGGTGTTTTAATTAGTGGTTTAAAACAGTGTTAAATATCTCAAACCGCAAAGTAATTGCTTTCTACGAAAATATAAAACAATATTAATAACGATATTAATCCATAAAATTAAATCTTTCTTAAATTTTACTTCGATCCGCGACCTTTATTTTCGTATATTCCATAATTTGTACAATGTGTTCCTGACGTCAAACGGTACTGAGAATATCACATCAGCTCGTGAAGTACAAATATAATAAATGTTTGTGGGTACAGTAATAATTTTCGCTTTCTTCCCGTACTTTGCGGAAAAAAAGCAAGCAATAAATGTTTAAAAAAGCATTAGATAGTCAAGGCAAGGAAAACCCTTCAGATTTTACATTTATAAAATACTACAATGGAAATCATTTAAGACAAAACCAGGGGACAGAAATATTTAAAAAGAAGTGACCAAAGTACTCTGAAATGCGAAATATCTTCATGCTAAAGGGTTTTTCTTACGTCTTGAAATAAATTTACCCTATGAAAACATATAAAAAAATTCGTGTTAACCGATTTTTCGTGTTAAACGATGTTTTCTTAAACGGTTTCCACTGTATTTGAAAATGTATAGTTGTTGTTAGTGATATACTTGTGTTTGATTTTTACGATAATAAAAACAACATAATACGAGTATAATCAATCTTAAAATGAACCAATAAAATACCTAACAAAATATAACATATCATCATGATACATGTGTCTTGCTAAATATAAATAAATTATTCGTAGGCTTATTACATACTATTTTTCAAAAAATTTATAAATGATGATAATTCTAAAAGCCACGCAATGCTAGACAACAAACTACAAAGTAACAACAACAAACAGTAAAAAAATACACCAACATAAAGTATACTCAGCCAAACGCAGAAAAATTAAACTACGGGACTATTTAACCATTTTGAGTAAGTTTCTGCATTCACTACACATAAATATTAGACAGGAATAGAAAAATTAAACTACGGGACTATTTGACCATTTTGAGTAAGTTTCTGCTTTCACTACACATAAATATTTGACAAGAATAGAAAAATTAAACTACGGGACTATTTGACCACTTTGAATAAGTTTCTGCATTCACTACACATAAATATTAGACATGAATAGAAAAATTAAACTACGGGACTATTTGACCATTTTGAGTAAGTTTCTGCTTTCACTACACATAAATATTTGACAAGAATAGAAAAATTAAACTACGGGACTATTTGACCATTTTGAGTAAGTTTCTGCTTTCACTACACATAAATATTTGACAAGAATAGAAAAATTAAACAACGGGACTATTTGACCATTTTGAGTAAGTTTCTGCTTTCACTACACATAAATATTTGACAAGAATAGACAAATTAAACTACGGGACTATTTGACCACTTTGAATAAGTTTCTGCATTCACCACACGTAAATATTTGACGTTTTTAAAATGCCAGCAATGCGTAGGTAGAATTTCCTTTGAAAACAAAACATTATTTTACATAACGTGATAAAATGCTCAACGTAAAATCAGTCAACACGCCATGCAGAAAATAACAAAAATGTAAAAAGTAAAGTTCTTAGAGGAATCCCATTGAAACTTCAGTTTTAAAAATTGTGTGAATTTTGTTTCACTTACTTATTTCATACAAAACCAGTTTTCCTCTATTGGAGATATCGTAAGATCGGTCTGAAGATGTCTACAGCAGAGTAAAACCAGTCCGAACCCAATTAAAACAATTTTAAATATAAAGTTTTATTTGATTACTTGATACCCACTGAACAGATAATAGCTAAAAGTGTAATCAATGTCGATTTGAAAAAAAAACTGGTTTTACCATTTTACGTAATATCTTTTGAATCTTAACTTTAAGCAGTGAAATTGTTTTTCTGCTCAAGAAAGCATATCGATATTTGAAAATATTGGATGAATTTCAACAGAGGCAAAGAAAAAATAGCTTATTTACGGCACACGGAAAGGGCCACAATACACTTTTAATATTTTATCTATTCAGTGTTGATATCAATGTTTTTTACACGAAAGAGTTCACTGTTCGTATGTTTCAACTCTGACGGTATATTATTATTAGTACAGTGAAAAATGTTAGCCACAAAAAATAATCATTTTTTTT
This sequence comes from Halesus radiatus, assembly GCA_022606495.2. Classification (NCBI taxonomy): domain Eukaryota; kingdom Metazoa; phylum Arthropoda; class Insecta; order Trichoptera; family Limnephilidae; genus Halesus; species Halesus radiatus. Next base: position 62,870 of record JAHDVE020002681.1, read on the forward strand.
ATATCGAACCTTTGTAAATCCCAGCCTTCGTAATTTCCTCTTTGGTCCTATGCTTTCTAATTAATTGTTGAATATGATTTCTCTTCTTTTTAAATGTTGAGATTTGCGTTTCCTGCGGCTCGCTGATGTCGCTAACACTTTCCTGATCTCGTCTGACATAGTTTTCGCTTGCTTCACTCTTTGAGTCTTGCACATCGCTTTTATCAGAGTCTGGAAAATTCAGGATGTTTAGTTTCACAAAGCGTTACAAGAACAATTGGAAAATTAGTCACCGAAAAACAACAATTCAGCTCTGAGATGGCAGAAGGTTATATCTGCCTATGACACAATATTGCAGGAGAGCAAAATCAAAAATGTTTTGAAATCTATTTGGCTGGACATTAACTTAAAGTGATTGCAAGTGTTATATATCAAAAGTAGCATAGATATTAGACTAACTAGACATTCCAAAAATTGCTAGAATAAAATGTAATCATACATACATAAAATAGTAACTTTAGAGACGTAACATTTAAACTGCCATTTTATACTTTTGCTACATCAAAGAGTAGACTGTTTGGAACATTTTTTGATCTATTCCTTGCCCCATTGCCACAAGTTTCATAAAAAAATAACATAGTTGGGCTTCAGAAATCATAATCTCGCTTTGTTTTGAAAGATGGAATAGATACACGAATATTCTTTAGGAACACACCCTTTAATTTATTATTAGATGGCTCTTTCCGTTTTGCTCGTGTTGGAAAAAGCATAATAAATTTTAAATTTGTAATTTTAAGAGAGAAACTCTGAGCTGAAAGAGCCTAGATTTTGTTCGTGTGATGCCAAACGGATTTTCCGAGGCCAGTAGAACTATGACATTCCTATTTGAGGAGAGTTGTGAAACTGAAGGTAGTTGGAGAGAAATCAAAAAAAGGAAAGTTCGGCCTATTCCGAAAAACAGACGTTTGTGAGATGTGGCAAAATAAAGTGGTTAACCAAAAGCAGCAAATAAAAATATTAGTTTATTAGGGTGTTTCTAGCATTTCACAAATAAGCAGGATTAAATCTTTTAAAACAGCAGGTTATTATCATTCCAGGGTCCATTTAGACAAGAGATTCTGGAGATTATTTTATTGCTAAATGATTTTGGGTTATCTAATTATGATTTTTCCAATGCTCAGTGGTATTGTGTTAAATGAGCTCTTACAACATTCCTTATTAATTTTTGTACGTTTTCGTACAGATTAACATTGTGAATTATGGTTTTTATGAACATAATCGCATTTTGCACGCCCCTTTTAACCTAACCTAACCTACCTCGATAAATTGAACGAATTTAGGGATCGGCCAAATGTAACAATAAAAATAAAATGAACGCTCTCGGGTTGGATTAGGTTAGGTTATGTTAGGTTAGGTTAGGTTGAGAGAAGCATGAACAATGCAGTTTTGAGCATATCAATACAGCCACGCAAAAACTATATATTTTAGTGAGGCTCACTTAGGTCTTGACTTCTGGATTGAACGGACACGCGCAAGCGATCAGTTCAAAACAAAACTCAAGACATAAGGCCTCTGAAGATGGACAGTGTGATTTGTCCTAAACGTCAGGAGTTAAAAAGTCCTTCTATGGACTATATCACGCGGGTAAACCGAGAAAATTATTCTACATCTTTCACACGTTAAAATCTCAACCATAATCTAAAGATATGTATATGGGTGACCGGATAAATCAACACACGTATGAATCGGCAAACTTTTTAAAAGTGATATAAAGTCATTAAAAATGACAAAAAAACTAGTCCGAAAACATAAACTAACGTAATCCAATTAATATATACATACCTATACAAGCATAGATTAATTAAGTTAGGTTAAATCAGGTTTTCGGGTTAGTTTTATTTTGTGCTTTTAATGACTATATGTTACCATTAAAAGTGTGCCGATTCATACGTGCGTTGAATTATCATGGAACCATATACATACGGAAATATATATTTTTATTAAAATCTTTTTTAATAAAAAAGTACGACGGTACGCGGTGTTTTAGAAATAAATAACCAAAGGTCATACCATGACCTAAATGCACCTCGCACATTATTGTAATGTATGACATGCACATATTACCGGTTATGACAAATTATTAATTACAATAAAAAATAATAATAATACATAATCCATGATGAGACAGGTTATCTAATAGTGACATCTTGTGTGACCAACTAGATGAAATATGCATTCGTATATAATGTACAACCATCACTGATTTGAATAATTAATCATCTTTGTTTTAATTAAGATAAACAATTGTATTGAAATGTGTATCAGTAAGATGTGCCAAAATGGCAATCACTGAAAGATCCATGTAAAGAAAGACGCTACGAATCTCTTAAAGAGATACTGACGTGTGGATGATGAGGAAGACAAAGCTAGCCAACAATACCATCACAAATTCAAATGAGAGTATTCTGGACGTGTAGAATTTATAACTTTATAGATCAGTCCTTCGATCAGATCATCAGTCATTAATTACGAAATAGAAATAAAAGTTGCTCATAGATGATGATCTGACCTAAAAAGAGCTGTCATCTTCTGATGTAAGAGAAATGAAAATCAAGTAACGTATGCCATTGCTATCAACAAGTACATTGAGGATATATTCAAACGAAACAATAAAAGACCAAACTAAGATTTTAGGGTGACCTATGTCCAAAATGTCCTAGAAAATCAAGTAACGTATGCCATTGCTATCAACAAGTACATTGAGGATATATTCAAACGAAACCATAAAAGACCAAACTAAGATTTTAGGGTGACCTATGTCCAAAATGTCCTAGAAAATCAAGTAACGTATGCCATTGCTATCAACAAGTACATTGAGGATATATTCAAACGAAACAATAAAAGACCAAACTAAGATTTTAGGGTGACCTATGTCCAAAATGTCCTAGAAAAAGGCAGAGGAAGACAAAAAATCTTTTGAGATGGGAATTTACATGTTTTTTTTACATTTTTACCTCTGTGCGTCAGAAAGTAGACATTTTTGAAAATATTTACGAACAAGAGAAAAAAATATTTGATTTGAGTGGGTTTAGCTTCCTGAATACTTAAATTTAATGTCGAGGTATCCCTTGGACCCAATTTAATTAAGTGGAAGAACGAGATTCGGGTATCTCGACACCAAAAGGGTTTCATTGGGCCCTTTACAAATCGTTTAATCTCATATAGATTCTCCGTAAACAAGATTCGGAGTAAGTAGCGAATTCAAAACATTCACCAGGTATTTGATAGGCATGAAAATTATATGAGCGAATCGATTTCCACGGACAATTATGTCAAGTTAAGTGATAATACTAGAGCGGATTAGACTGGGCAGGGAATCCGTATATTATAACAGCGATTGTGAAGGTTAAAAATCGATACAAATACGTAAAAATTTTAACAAATATCTAAAGTTTAACGATTTCTAAGATTCAATCGAAAATTCTAAATTCGAGAAGTCGAAAATGTATACTTACAATAATTTGCTGACAGATTTTATGCGTCTCTTTGAGCTCCGCCAATACAAATGAATTGGAATTAAGTGGGAACGTGCCACAATTCCTTTCTACAATAGAAAGGCTCGATGTAAGAAATATCCCATGAAATCGATAAGATGGGAAACTAGCATTTATGTAGAGCGATATAACATAATATATGTACGGCAGATAATATTGTTTAAACAATAAAACAATATCTATTTTCATACGCCGCTAGTTTCTTTCAAATACCTAAAATAAATGCTGAACACTTAATAGGGTCATGATCAAAGTAACATACATTTCCTATATATTCATCGATTCTGCGGAAAAATATATCCATTCCTGAAATTCGAAAACTTAAATTGGATTTGAAGCAATTAAAATAATAAGGGATGGATAATATTAACTATAAAGAAGAAAACTTATCGTTTGAAGCAGGAAGAACTGTAAGCTCTAAAGTCAGAGCACAAATATTTACACTTTTAACAAATTTCCATACTGGATTCCCAAAAATATTTAATTTAGTCAATAAGAAAAAATAGTGTTAAAAGTCTGCCAAAGCTGAGTACTAACTTAACCTAAGGTATCATCAGATGATGTCCTCGATCCAAATAAAGAAACACAGAAGTCAACGACAACCTTAAGAGAACTGCCTTCTGTCTTCGAATGAATTAGAGACGCCAAGAATCGGAAAAATTGGGTATGTCCAAATCGGGATGTCAAAAGGATTTTGAAGAATTATTAGAGGATGCAATGCAAGGCCTGAAGTATTACAAACTTTTACAATAATAACAAACTATTAGACTCTTAAATCTGTTCCAATCATAAAATATGTCATAAAGATAATTAAAAGTAGTTTTAAGACTTAAGTTAGAATGGAAAATTGTTTTTTTTATTGTATTATCATTTTCTTTTTTTGTTATTATTTATTTTATTGGGACAATTTTTTATACTTACTCTTCCGATTCTTTGAATTTATTTCTGTTATCTGATACGAAGTCTTTTCTTTCGAACCCCACAATCTCTTTATCATCTTTTGATGAAAAACCACACTAAATTCACCGAAGGTTGTCATCGGTCAGTCAAACCAAATATCTTCGACAACAAAAAAAAAACAGTTAAGCTGTTTACCAAAGAACTGTTTATGTTTCTCAGTCAAATTATAGGCAATCTCGGGTAAGATATTGAAGGCATTTTACAAGACTTTGCCTAACGTTTTTGATTGTTTTGTGTTTGTATACTCGTATATGCATAAATACAATATATTTTACGTATTTTTATTCACAAGTTTACGTAATTCTGTTAATATGAGGTTATTTTCACTGTTGGAAATGTGTCTATTGATTACAGAATTCAGCGCTTGTAAATTTCTTTGTTTTTGGATCATATTGCTTAGTTCTGCATGTTTATAAGAAAGGTAGTATCGGGAAAATAATGTATGAGCTCTTTATCTCAGTAGTCATGTCCTGTGCAATGTTTTAATGCACTACGTTGATTTACTAACAAATCGTGTTGTTGCACTTATAGTCTGTCTATCACTGAATACTCATGGCATTTCAAGTATATAAGATATACTTTACCATTTAGAGAAGTGTTAAAACAATACGAATCCCCTTTAGGCATCCAACAATCACAATCACCGACAACTACTAACACACCATTTACGCGCTGGAAACAATGATGCATTTAATCATTATCGAATTACGACATCTACTGTGAGGATAATTCACACCCAACGGCCATAACGCAGATACTTTAAGAAGAATTAAGAATGAATTGGTTGACAATTTTGGAGACTTGAAACATTCCAAAACGATACAAATTATTATTGATCATTGGCGAGAGCGTTTTAAAATTATGGCTTTGTTCAGAATCGGTAGAACCTACTGTGGAACAGAGGTAGATAAGATTCAGATACTTCGGTATCAGTTCTGTTGGTGGGTGAGTAGTCCTATCTATGGCTATAGATTACGGATACAGTGGCGGATTAATAAACTTAGACGCCAGAAACAAGTGGATTTTGTACCAAGAAAAAATTTTAAAGTTCTATAATTTTATACGTATTATATGAGTCATTCGTTTTTCTATATTCGCACTCCAGTAACTACATTGTTGTGGGTCGAAATATGTCAAACTGTGATAATGGAATTTTGCGTCTTCACTGTGATTATGAACGTAATTGAGATTTTTATATAGGTTTTTGTATTTTAAAATGTGCATTATAAATATCTAGTGTTTATAATAACTGTGTACGGCTTACTTATCAGAACTGTGTATTCCCGAAAATATCAACTCACGACAGTCCACCCTTAGGTCAGCAGCGTCATCAGCTATCGGCAGGTTGAAGGAACCAAAGCGCACACCTAATACTAAGTTCGGTGATCGTACTTTCGGAGTGTCAGGACCCAAAGCCTGGAATGAACTACCGCATGACTTAAGAATTATCAAAGACTCAACAGAATTCAGAAGTAAACTTAAAACACATCTTTTCAGACAATCGTATCCATAAATTCACCTGTAAATTGCTTAGCTAGGCTGGCCGGTTAGTACTTACCTAAAGTCATTAAATAAAATAAAATATAATTAAAAATTCACGCATCGGTGCGCAAATGCGTCCACAGCCCACAACACTGTAAACATCCAAAGTGTAAAATAAAAAAATAAAAAATAAATAAATAAAAACGTTAATATTTATTAAAAGCTTCTTACGCCGAGTAAAGTAATTTTATAGATATTTTCGAGTACTAAAATTCATTTTATGAATACTTTTCAGTCCTAAAAATTAATACCAATAATTCAATAAATACCAACTCTTCGTGTGCCACCGATCATCTAATAAATGTAACATCAATAGAAAAGGAGAAACAAATAACCATGTAAAACTATCATCTCTTTAATTAAATTTTTCTAAAACTGTGTTCATCTGAAGCGACCTGCCAGGTAAGTATGTTTTTCTGTATCTGTCTGTACATAATTGGTTAAGAAATATTTGTACAGCGCCCTTGAGGTGATTTTTCACAAAAACGGCGCTATACAAGTCATCCAACTATTATTATTATTATTACTGTGACAGATTAGCTGAAATTAAGCAAAAAACGTGCGTCTAAAAAGATTTTGATAAAAGTGTTTTTTTTTGTTTTTGTTTGAGAACTTGGGAAGGGGACGGAGGAGAGTAAGAAAAGTTGGAAAATACTCGGCTATGTTAGATTTAGTTGAAAAAATATTGCTCAACACCAACAAAATCAAAAACGCCTTCATTTCACTTCTCCACTCCTTAAACATCATCTTCTAAAGATGAACTTAAGCGTTGAGGAGGACCCCTCGGACGTCGTATTTTATAATAACAATAATAATAATGTGTTGGGAAATTCCCCATCTATGGTGTAGGGGTGCGCCCTGCCACTGGGCGACGGCCTGGACAATTCCGATCACCGGTAGCGCTGACTCATCCTAGCTACTCTTTGATGCGCATCGAAGCAGCGAACCCATGCATCCTTCCCTCTGCGAACATCTGCGAGGCGCTGCATCGCCAAGGGAGGCCGAACAGCCCCTGTACTTCGTGTAAATCATTTATAAATAATTTAAAGTAAATGAATAAAGGATGTAGGTAAATAAACGTATTGTCATCCAGTTAGTATAACGTAAATGTAATTTTTTTTAACGTCGAAACAGCTGTCACCACAATAAAAACTAAAATATTTGCAGAACTTAATAACTTCATTAAATACGATTTACGCTAAATTTATTAAAAAAAAATTAAATATGGTTTTACGTATTAAACAAAAATGCAATTAATAATTAATTAGTACATGTATTTGGTAAATGTAGCGAAAATATTATTACAGTAATACACAATAAGCTATGTTTTAGACGTCGAAAAGAAAACTGGATAGAAATCGCTGTTTTATTTGGGCAACTTAAAAAAAAACTTTCGCGACAATTTGGTTTTGACAGAGGCGCCTAAAATTGTACCGGCGCCAAGCGCCGTTTGGCTTAGGGAGGGGCCTGAACACCTAGTTCTGCTCTGTAGAAATAACATAAAATTTAAAAAATTGTAATAATGATATTTAAACAAATAGATATAAAAAATAATTTAGATAAATAAGTTGATATGATCATTGCATTGATAAAAAAATCATTTACCATAGAGAAAATTCAAGCCATAAAAATAGGGTAGTAATACTAGGGCTAATAATAACATATAACAATCGTCAATGGAAAATACATATATAATGTGATAGGTATGCGTAGATAAATAAAACATGTATATTTATTACATATTATATTTATAGTACATACGAGTATATGTTGAAAGTCGTTGATTAGATAAATTTCTATATGGATTGTTGTCAGTCAAATGTTGCACACATCTGTATATAATTGTGGGATAGGAATGTAGGCCTTATCGCATACCTAATTAAGAGCGCAGTTTGCCTGGAAGTGGGTATTGATTTAATCGGGGCCACTGCCGCACGTGCACTGAAGAGATAAAAAACAGAAAGAAGAGTGTTTTGGGCGTGTCTGTATGCCCGAACTAAACTCAATTTGTCCTCACTTGTGGTTTAAACTATACACAATAATGTAATTACCGCACAAGAGACAACTGCTACGGAACTGTCCGAAAGTCAATGGGACTATGGAATTTCCAATTGGGGTATATTGTGAGGTTAAAGTGAGTGGGAAAGAGAAGGATATGGAGTAGAGGAAGGTTGGATAGTACCTGGCTATTCAGATCTAGGGTATTTCCAAAAACTCCAGCACTTCAAACTAAAACCCCAAACACGTGGACCATGAAGAAATTAATTTCCCTCGGGCCTATGTCATATTTAAGAATGCTGTGTGGAGGGTCTTTTTGTGGTGAGGAAGGAGTGAACATGAGTCTTGGGGGGGACCCATGTTGTAGGAGAGAAGAAATACAGAGGCCAGCAAACCTTTCCACAGCCGAGCTGAAGGAATCAATGACGCCATTTCCTCAAACCATCTTCCACTGAAATACCGATAGATCAAGGACAGCATTCCACATTCTTGAGTACATAATCAATTTCTTTGGCCAGGGACACAGGAGTCAAAAGGTATTAAATCGAAGTGTAAATGAAAATGAATGGTTTCAGTTTCTTTCAAATTGGAATATTTCAGATATAACTACTAGGGATTCTCTGTTCAGTGGACACGAGGGGGTCACATATTCCAATATTATTAATCAATCGCCCACCGAAAGGTTATGCATTATTTATCACTTTCTTGACGGCTGGAATTGTGTCATTATGGCCTTTCTATTTCACAAAAAGGACTGTGGAAAATAATGGATATTTTGAAAAACCATTTGGGTTAATTCATAGGTTTTTTACCTTTAATATTAAATTAAAAATAAACGAAATACCAACAAAAACTAATCAACGGTCGTATGTATTATCGGTAATCAATAGATATACAATTATACAATATTATGATAATGATAATTTTGTGACAGTGAGTCGTTTTAATTTTTATTAATTCCATTCTCGAAATCGTCTGTGACGCGTTGTAATGGGGTGAAAAATAAATGTATGACGCACGTTCCAAACAATCTGTTCAGAGTATTTTTACTTCAAAAGCAATTTTTGTAGACAAATTTAGCAGCGTATTTTCTTTAAAACAATTCATTGCCATTAAATAAGTGCAGGCACTTATGAATAACTATTTTTTTATCTGGATAAAACATAAAACATAAAGGATTGTTGGATATGTGCTCAGTTGGAAAATTCCTGTATCGAGACAGACGTAGGATGCATAATCTTTTTATTTTATTTTTATGTGATACCATACAAGAGTCCCAGCTGCTCCCAACCGTCTGGAGACAGTGAGACTATGGCATCCCCAATGGGGTATGTTGTGAGGCTGGGTGTAGCGAAGAGTGGAAGGATATAGGAAAGGGGAAGATGGGGGAGTACCTGGATATTCAAATATGGTCACCAAATACGGCTAAAGTCATTTGAAGGAACGTCTCGATTCTGAATGGTGGTCTTTCACCAAGGCGATACTGGCAGTGTCTACAAGTCTAGGACGTGTCACAAATGTACTTCGTATCATTTTAAATGAATAAATGGTGAAATAACACAATTTAATCAAATAAAATTTACTTGCGCACCCCGGAATTTTAACCCGCAACCTCTGAATTCGTAGCCGAGGATCGTACCCATTCAACCACGGAGGCTGTCATAATGGTTAAATAAAGTAATACATATTTTCTTAATACTATATGAATACTTGGAGCAAGTGGTGTATTTATGGAAAAGAATTATTTGTACAGCCCCTTTGAGGTGATTTTTCACAAAAACGATTTTATACAAATCATACAATTATTATTATTATTTTATTTATTTGGGAAGTGTGAGAGATGGATAGGCAGATAACGATATTGATTAAATGTTATTGTCTTTAATTTGTAGAACTCCATTTTTATTTTATTTAAAATAAATCAAATTTAATAATGTTATTATTACGTTCAGTAAATTTATTTTTATTATTATTGTGAGAGCTGTTTCGGCGTTTGAAGTCATTTAAAATCTGTCTCTCAAAAACTGTTTAAATATCGAACAGTGAAAAACAAAATTCAAAACTGTAAAAAACTGCCGCCCCTTACCCGGCAGCAGTCCGACAATACAGTTCACCATTACACAAGCAATAATCTCTTAAAAATTATTCTACTGTACTTTGAGATCAAGTCAAATTCAATCAGCGTTTAGTGGCAAATAGAGCTTTGCAATTTACAAATGCAGACTACTAAACGTGTGGTGTTTTCCGTAATGGACAGATGCTTAGGATATAGGGTAATTATTAATGAACAATAAAAACGCACGATATCGCCGCCATTTCTATGAAGTGTTTTGATATTGACAACGGCCGTACATCGCCACTATCACTAATATCATCTAAGTGTGAAATCAATAAATGGTACCCTTTCCTCGTAATAATCTAATCGCCGTCACAAAAAAATAATCAACATTATTAGGAGCATGTTCTTCTGCTTCTATTTATTGTTTATTTCTAACATAAGTAAATGTAACATACAGGGTAAAGTTCAGTACCATTTAAAAAAGATAAATATTTTTTTCGAAAGTCTTTTTTTTTCTACACAAATTATTAAACATTTTAAACTAAAAACAACCTTAAATTTAAAAAAAAGTTATTTGTCTTTTTTTGCTTTTATTATCATAAAAAATCACCTTCCGAAGTTACTGCTCTTTACCCCGGAAACCTTGTATATCCCCACAGTTAAATTATTTTTTTTAATTTTGAGATACACTTTTTGGACTGCGTACATGATAATGTATGAAAAAAAAAACAAAGTTTTGCTATAAGATAATATATATCAAAATATTGCAATTACACAATGTATAATCTAGAGCGACAGGTGATGAAGGTGAGATATTGGACAAGCGTTCACACTCTTTTATAGTCCTTTCTTCTCGCTCTCTCATGCCATCTCGTCCTTACTAAACGTCAGCCGCACGGTAGTTACACCAATCTCTTTCCTCCATTAACTTACTGACGCCATTTCCCCAACACTATTCGCATTTTTCGCGTACTTTTTTTTACACATAAATACTTTTCTATTATTCCGACTTGTGATGAACCCGAGAGTTCATCTCGTTTACCGGAAAAAAGCCTAAAATTAAAAAAAAAACATTTAAAATTCAGACTGAAGAAAAACGGTAGAATGACGACACCTATCGAAACGGATTTAAGTTACCAGCAGAGAGCTGTGATATGTTGTAACAAAACGTCGCTTTATGACTAGAGACGAAAGGTTGAAATCACTCCTCACAAATGGTGCCTCTGACCAGGAGTTCGTTACATATGAGAACACTAGAAAGACGATTTATTATGTTTGGTGCACTGACAAGGAGTTGGTTAAGTACGAGAACGCTAGAAAAGCGATTTATTAGGTTTGGTACCGTGACCAGGAGTTGGTTAGGTACGAGAATGCTAGAAAGGCGATTTATTACGTTTGGTGTCATGATCAGGAGTTGGTTAGGTACGAGAACACTAGAAAGGCGATTTATTATGTTTGGTGCCGTGGCCAGAAGTTGCGTTAATACAACCTACGTTATATAGTCGATTCATCGCAGACTCAAATATTTTATTCACTTGATCGTGTCATATCTTTTTAGGACGTCCTCTTTTTTTTTCATTCGCTCTATATTAACAGTCATCTGAGACCCTTAATTTCGTCAAATATATTTACAGCC